>JAVJIF010008377.1:0-142133 GCA_038442645.1 Agave tequilana | reverse complement strand
TATACATCGTTCATAACTTTGTTCTTGACATTGATTATTCTGTTATATTTCATTTCAATTATCATGTTGTTATTGCTTGCGTTGTTATGCACAAACACCTTTTCCTTTACACACACTCATTAGGTCGCTTCTGACGACCCTTGATTCGCACGTCCAGGATTTATGGACACTTTCTTATATTGTTCAGGTGTTCGTGTGATCGTATACATTATGAGGAGTGGAGTCTCTCTTTTCTTGATTTTAGGTATTTTTGCTCTATTATTCATGTTATTTTTTTGATTCTATCTATATCGCATTCTATTGTCATTTTTTTCTTATATTCATCAGCTATCATTATGATAGATATTTATATGTCATATTGCATTGATATTGATGTATCATAGTAGATTTTATAGCTTGTTTAGGTTACTTTAGACTTAACGTGTATGCGTGGGATATTTCCCTCGCGTATATACGTCGACGACCTTCGTCGCGACTCCATTTCATCTTGGGAAGCGGGCATAACAGGGTTTTCTTGGTATCAAAGCCAGGTTTGAAATAAAAAAAAACCTGTTCTATACCGGTAACTTGAAAAGGTTATAGTTACACTGCAATATAACATATACTGTCACATGATGATACTGAGTCCACTTGAGAATCAATCATCCTTCCCTTCTAAATCCATCTCTTGAATCTCTTGATGTCTCAGATTTCAACGTTCCTTTCCAGAGCGATCTATATTTTTCTTGTTTATTCCTATCTTTCATCTCTGTTCTATCCTCCTGATTTTGACTCTTGGGTCTGGCCTTTGAACCTGATCGACAGCAGAGATCAGAGCACGTAGCGGAATCATGGTGTCCCAGCAGGCGACGTGGAAGCTTGTTTGTTTTCTTCCTGGATTTGGATTCTTATCATTCCCTACTTTATGGAAATTTTGAGGACGAAATTTTTGTTAAGGTGGGTATAATATAATATCTCCTATTTAATAATACCATATTATTATTTTTAAAAATTTACCTGATTCTACCTATTATTATTATTATTAATTAACTTGATTTAGTATCATTATTAGTATTATTATTATTGTTTATGACTTGTAGACTCTTATTGCTTATATTTAGTTATTTTAAATTATTATTAATGGATAGTATTATTATTTTCATTCCAAGTCCAATAAGCTCAGCCCATTCTCCTTTTCCTTTTGCTTTCTTTTCCTTTTTATGCTAAGCCCACATGAGCCAAGCCCACTTTTTTATTTTCATCTTTTTTTCTATTTTTCTTTAAGCCCAAAAACTAAGACCGCAAGCCCACTCTCTATTTTCTTATTCTTCATATTACTTATTTCTTTTAACTAAAGCCCAATAATCTATAACCCATTACCATTGAGATCCTTACCCATTAACCCAATCCCAATCCTAATCCAAATCCTATTTTTCAAAATCATGACCTTAAAAAATCTTAATCCTAATCCAAATTTATAATCTAATCTAAAATATATAATCATAATTCAAATTATAATCCAACTCACATGCAAAATCCTAATTACGAAATTAAGCAATCTAAATCTAACTGAGATTCAGGTGTTGTAAAATATCTGATAACCAATATAATAATGACCCAAACTCTTTCTTTCTCTTCTACCTCAAAAGAAAACCATGCCCAAACTCTCCCCACCCCCTTCTTTTTTTTCGCCTCAAGCGGAGCATGAACAAAATGGATCTTGAAGTGCAGAGATGGAGGAACATGATAGGAAGAGCAAATCCAAGTAAGTAATTTATTTTCTAAAAATTTATTGATATAAATTGTTTATTGATAATCATTCTATACCATGATCTCCATGAATAATTTTATACATCAAAAACCCAATCTAAAATGCATGTGAATATATACCAACCCATATTTTAAATCACAAAATTTTTAAAAATTTTTACAGCAAAAGATTTTAGAAAAAATATATAAAAAAATAAAAAAAACCTGCAGTTCCAGCCAGCTGAACCAGGCTTGGCCTGGGCCGGTCTGGCCAGGCCTGGGCCGGGCATGGGCAACCCAGGCCGGCTGGACCAGTGAAGGGCTTCGGCCCTGTTTAAAAAAAAAACAAAAAAAAGAAAAGGAAAATCCCGGACCAGGCCTGGGCCTGGCCTGGTCCGGCCTAGGCCTGAAGGGCCTAGGCTGTTGCATAAAAAAAATAAGAAGAAGAAGAGAGAAAGAAAGGAAAGATTTGCATATTAAAAAAATAGTTAAAAATATCAAAAAATAAAGAAAAATATAAACAATAATCTACAATTCTTCTACTTTCTGTGATAAAAATTTTAGATTTTTACCAATATAAATTAAATCAATCACCCACTTTAAAGTCATTGTCCTTAATGGTAAATTTAGACCCGTTAAATATTTTAATAGTTTAAAGCCTATTAAAATCCAACAAAAATTAGAAATTAGTTTAAATTAAATCTATTAGATTTAGTAGACCTAGAGAATTATATTTCTAACTCCAAAACTAATTAATCAAGATTTAAACTCCTAAAATATCCTTTTAAAAATCTAACAATTCCTATTGAATGAACTATGTAGATTTATCGGGGCCTTATGATTTCAGTGCTTTGAACTTGAGATCGAGTTCAGATGAGTGTTTCTTTTCTTTGTGTAATTTTATTTTGGTGTGAGTATTTCTTTTCTTTGTGTAATTTTATTTTGTTGTGAGTGTTTCTTTTCTTATGTAATTTTATTTAATTTTGTTGTGAGTATTTCTTTTCTATGTAATTTTATTTAATTATGTTGTGAGTGTTCTTTGTCTTCTCATGAGTATTTTAGTATTCTTTAATTAATTGTAAGTGTTATTTCCCCCTTCAATTAAATAACAATTTTGTGATAAATGATTTGATATATATATATATATATGCTACTTGCTTTATTTCATATGACCATCTGCTTTATTTTACTGTATGAGTACCGGCATCATTTCTTGTGATAACTTACCTGTATTTCTTCATGAGACATCGGTGGGTGCTCACCCTATTTAGTTAGTTCATATGAGTGTTTACCAATATCATTGCATGTGTGGAGGATTATTACTTTGATTCTAGGCTAGTTGTCGTACCCTTAGACTGTGACTTTGATTGATCTTGAAATTGACCTGCTTCATATTTGTAGATTTATTTGGGGTATTATCGGACATTTATTTGATGATGTTTCAGATGAGAATTCATTTGGACAATAAAGATGGATTAACTAAGATGTTACCTTAAGATTTATATAATTTGATGCTTGGATTTATATATGGACCTAGAGTTCAACTTGAGATTTACATGGGATCTTGATTCATATTTAGATGAGATCAATAATAGTTGAATTCTGATCATATGGGAGAATACCTTACCTTGATTTTTGATCTATCATATAATACATATTTTGGATTAATAGTTTCAAGTATTTTATTTGGATAAATCATCTGAGTAAATGATGTTTATTGATATTGAGATTTGAGTATAGATACTTTCTAGATTTCATGCAGCTTGAGGATGTCCCACTTCTTAGATATGATCTTAATTAATTTGGATATCGATGATTAAATCAATAAGAGTTCTTCATTAATAAAATGAAATTGTGGACTTGAGCCTGTCGGTAAACTCGATTGCATTGGAGTTGACTTGGGGGTTGAGAGATGGATGTTGCTTGGGTTGACCTGACCTGGTGGATTTTAGAGAGGTATATATACTTGATATGTTACTTGAGTTTAAGATCTTGTGACTGGCCTGGGTAGAGTGAGAGTATGTGATAATTTTGATCGAATTGAAATACGAGGATTTGATCAGATGTATCAGAACTTACATTTATTTGAGTTATTGAGGGTCAGATATATCAGTGACTTAGAGGATAAAATATGTCAATGACTTTGAGGACTTGAGTTGATTATATACTTTGCCGGATTATTCTATTCGTGACAGCAAGCCATTACTCACCCTGAATATCATGGTTTACCTAGGAACTTGACTGATTATACATGAAATTTACCTGATAATTATATTGTCCATATTACCATAATTGCTGGGAATATATTTGTATACGGTAACAATACTCTCATGTTATACTTGTTACCTATTTTGTTATACCGGTATCCTGTTCACTGACATTATATATATATATAATATCCTGTTATGCCGGTTTCCTGATTACACATGTTGACATTGTTACCTACCTAGTTATCCCAGTAGTCTAGGTAAACATGTACATTAAATAATCTTGATAATCTAAATAACCTGATATTAAACAACTTATGCTGGGATTGGAAAAATTGATAGAGGAGACAGCGTCTGTATTTTGCGTGGACCTAGGATATAGGTTGCGCAGCCGAAATAGGGTTCCACTGCAGGATTCTCGGGGTATTGGCACGCCGTCCTGTTCCTATTCCTATTCCTGTTATACATGTTATTACATGTACTTGACCTGTTATACATGTTCCTGACTACCTTGCGGTAGGTCCTGGTTCAGCGCCAGAGGGCTGGGTCGTGGTCCCGGGTATGCATGGAACCCACCTAAAACACAGATAATGTCTCCAACCGATCAGTTTCAATAACTGAGGACCTCGATTGGCATGTGTAGTAGGCGTAGTATGGGATGCGTCTATTACATGTGGCAATTGGTGTTCGCTAACATAATTAATAATGATAAACTGTTAATGTATTGTGACTAACTATGATCACCTGACTGTACGTATATATAACTATGACAGACATATGATTGTACATATGACCGGATTGTGTACCAGACTAGTGACATATGCTAGGTTACACATCTTGACATTTGTGGTCAGGACACCATTTATACATCGTTCATAGCTTTATTCTTGACATTGATTATTCTGTTATGTTTCATTTCAGTTATCATGTTGTTATTGCTTGCGTTGTTATGCACGAACACCTTTTTCTTTACACACACTCATTAGGTCGCTTTTGATAATCGTGGATTCGCGCGCGTCTAGGATTTTTGGACACTTTCGTATATTGTTCAGGTGTTCATATGATCGTACGCATTACGAGGAGCTGGAGTCTCTTTTTCTTGATTTTAGATATTCTTGCTCTTTTATTCATGTTATTTTTCTGATTCTATCTATATCGCATCCTGTTGTCATTTCTTTCTTATATTCATTAGTTATCATTGTTTTAGATATTTATATGTCATACTGCAGTGATATTGATATATCATAGTAGATTTTATAGCTTGTTCAGCTTACTTTAGGCTTAGCGTGTATGCGTAGGATATTTTCCTCACGTATATGTGTCGGACGTTCGTCGCGACTTCTTTTTCGCGTATTTTGGGAAGCAGGGCATGACACCTTTCGATAGCAATCTTAGCTATTTATAGGGAGCTTCAGGGTAAAATTATCCCGTAGAATTTCTCCATAATGGGGGTTAACGTCCCTCATTACGTGGACAGTAACTGACCCAAGGCAGTTACAACAAAGATACAGGGTTATCCTGCAGTTGAAGCATGGGGCTCCATGCCCGTTTCTTGTGAAGACTCAGATGTGGCTGACATCAACATTTGAACTAAGACACAGTCTTAGTTAAGCTCTGTATTGATGTTGAGACGCCAGCTTCGAGCAGGCTTTGTGTTGATACTAAGACGCAGGCTTGGCGCGAGCTCTGTATTGAAGTGAGACACAGGCTTGAGTGAGCCTCGTGTTTTGATATTGAACGCTGGCTTTGATTAGCCTCACGTTTAGACTTGAATGCATGCCTTAATCAACCTTGCGTCTGAAGTATGAGCTCTGTGTTTGATGACTTATCTCCAGTGAATTTTAGACAGTCTACAGTGGTCAAGGGACAAAGTGGTCGCGCACTGACCAGATCCTATCAGCACACTTCCCCAGAAGTCAATTGTATATTTTTTGTAATCTTACTTTACTTGTAAACTCTACAAAACTTGTAAGTTTTTTCACAATTAATGGGAAATATGATGGTGACTCCGCTGAGGACTTTCTTCTCCACTAATGAGAAGATCGTGTCACACACACGAAGATCGAGCTTTAGAGGCTACCACCGAGATATTAGTCATCAGTTTTGACCAAGAAAAGTTTGAAGAAATCCTCTCTTAGGGTGGCATAAACCCTCTTTTTGTACGCCAGCACAGAAAAATCACTCTAGCCAAAGCACCCTTGGCTGTATCTCTCAAACCAGTCTCCTTCGAGGCTAACCAGACTCAGTGCGAGTCTAAACGATCCTCTGGCAAGGCTAGGCGCGCTTAATGCGAGCCTGACACCACCTCTGGCGAGGTTAGCAAGACTCTATTTAGTTTGCTGTAGCTTCTGGCGAGGCAAGGGTTTCAAACCCTAAGCCAATTTTCGGCGAAGCTAAAAGGGCCTTGCCCTCTCTATCTGCTCTCTCAGCTATAGGCGAGATTAAGACATTTTATAATGCTAAGTCTTAAGCCTCTGGCGAGGCTAAAGAATTTTACAATGCTAAGTCTCAAGCCTCCGGCGAGGCTAAAGCATTTTACAATGCTAAGCCTCCTCCAGTAAGGTTACAGCATTGTCAAGTGCTAGACCTTCTGGCGAAGTAAGTGCCCTCAGTGGCACTAAGTTCACAGCATTCAAGGCTAAGCTAGTTTCGTGCGAAGCTATCTCTATCAAAGCTGAGACCTCTAAAGCCCAGGCTACTGATAAGATCAGTGCCCTCTGTGGCACAAGCAAAGCTTCTTGCAAAGCAAGTGCTCATGGTGGCACAAAATTCAAAGCCTTTTATAAGGCTAAGGATGCATCTAAGAATGTGAAGCCAACTATGTGAGAAGTTAAGGCTAACGCTGCTTGTGAAGCTAGCCATGTTCTTTCTAGAATAAAGGCACCAGTTTTCGATAAAGCTAGCCTTGCTCTGTTCAGAGCAAAGGCACCAGCTTCTGGCGAAGCTAGCCTTACTTCTGGAGCAAAAATATTAGCCCTCTTAAAGGCAAAAAAGCAAAAGTTTGCTAAAGGGATAATAGAAAAAGTACTCCTAAAAGTCCTAGTTTTCAATTCAAGACCATCTAGGCCTGATTCCTTCCAACAACCTAGACTTAAGAGATTATTTGAGCAACAAGCGGAGGCTTCGCTCAGAGGAACTAGTGGGCACCTTCCCATCTCAATGCAGACAAGCGGTACGTCAACTTGTGATAGTCCACTCTGTTCATTGTTGCCTGAGACCAATCCCTGTGACACTTCCTCCAAGTCAATCGTTACTGTTCGACGATTGTCGACCCTAACTTCTGAGAAACCTAAGTCTCCTCAGAGAAAGAGAAAATCTAAGATGCTCACCTCACTGCAGTTTCTATCAACATGACAAACTGAGGAAGAGATCTGATGCGATCTCAAAGAGGGAGACAGGGTTCGCACTCCCTCATTTGGTTCTCTAGATTCTAACTATAAACCCGGCTTAAGTCAGGTCCTGGCTAAACCAGAAGGCGCCTTCTGAGGCACTAGATCCATGGTAGCAATACCCTATGATTATGGACAACCCTCCGCCTCCACCGAGGCAATATCACCAGAACTGTTGAGAAGCCTCTTTCAATGGTTAGATGAAGAAGGAGAAGCCAATGATTATGCTTCCTCTTTAACTGTCAGCTCTGTCAAGACGGGGTTCATATCAATAACTCTGATGATGATCTCCGCCGCCATATGGAGGCCCAGAGAAATAGACTTCCAACGCTCGGCAGGAAGCCTTGGACAACATTCAACACATGTTGACACAGCTCATAGAAAATCGGAATAATAACAACACTAGCGGTAGTGAAGAGGAGAATCTCGACAATGAACCTCCCAAGTCTGAGCAGTCAAAAGAGGGTTCTTCTGTCGATGCTGACATGATCAATGGCATCCAAACTTAGATCGCAACCCTATCTCAGAGCGATGAACTGAAGAAAGTAGGGATGATTCGTCCCTACCTGCTAAAATGGAATTCAGTTCCATACCCGTCAAAGTCTTCAAGATACAATGATTCTTGATTTTCATCAATATGTCTAGAAGTGTCGGAATAGTCAAAGATTGGGTAGGGAGAGTTACCTTATTCCTACGCTTATTTTCCAATCTATTAAGTCTTACTTCTATCATATTGAGTGGATTATTTTGGAATTGAATCAGGGATTCCATACTCTTTTCTAAGTCGGCATGTTTTTCTTGAAAAATAGAGTAAGGATCTATGATTTAAAAATTTTGACGGGATTTTGAGTCTTCTAAAATTTGAATTCGTCGCTCAAACTCGTCTAAAGCTTCCATCCTCCTTTCCCAGTCAATTGATTCTTCTAATGGTTGTTCAGGAGAAGAAGTATATGAGCTGGATGTTGGTAAGGTGGTTGACAATATGACTCGGAGAGTTGTATCTCCATTGACTCTGTGAGGAGTAGTGATGATTATTTCAGTCTTTATTCACAATATTGAAACTGGTGCATTTATTGATTCGGATAAGACCAATCCGGCACACTAGGTTGGTTAAAGTTATGATATGCCGGGTTGGTAATATCTGAAAAGGAGGTGAGGGGTGTAACATGGATTACCATTAAAATGAAAAAAAAAATTGTTATAAGCCATATCACACAAGAAATGTCAAAACACAAACAAAGAAAACAAAACAAAAAGCAAACAAAAAGAAAAAAAATCTAACCTAAGTTAGGGTAAACCTAGACCTAGACGACCCCTAACTGGTTAGACTGTCCACAGGGGGTATATTACCGAATCTGACCATAAGTTAATCGGTCAGGTAGGGGCAAGATCGGTGGGAGGTATCTGTGCCAAGCAACGGGCCTAACTATGCCAAACCACTAACCTTCGAGGTTTCGCCCCTCAATCTCCAACCTTTGACACCGATTGACAAGAGTCAAATTTAATCAATTTCCCCCTTAGGTCAGTCTCCTCTATGAGTTTGAGATATCCCTAGGGCCAACGTCTACTCAGTTTTAGGTAGGTTTGGGTTAGTGAGTGAGAGAGATTGTTTGTGAGGTAAGGGAGGGTAATGACTTCCCCACTTATCTTATTTATAGGACAAGCCCTTAAATCAATTTAGAGCAATGTGTACATGAAAAGCAAAACTTAAGCAATGTAAACAATTCAAAAGTGTTCCTATACTACATCCTATGCACACGTACCTTTATTCCAGCACTCATCAACAGTAATGTAAAATGTAACGAATTAGAAATGAACCAAATGTAAAGTCTAAAGTGTTTTAAGTATTTAACAAACATCAATTTACTGTTGAGGTTAGAAAGTATATACAGTGAGTTTAAACAAGAAAATAAATAGCTGCAAAAATTAGCTATGCAATTTAGCCAACTTGTAAAAATACAGGTTAGTAATTCACTCAGATTATCACTAGAATGTAGCAAATCTGAGGGCTTCTGGGCTCTTCTTTTTTGAACAGAGTCCAGGGCCATTTATATGTCCAATGCAGCAAAAATTTTCCTGATATTAAATCTGTACACCAAGAACAAAGAAGAAGATTAACCAAAAATGTAAACTTAAAAAGAGAATTACTTACCGTCCCTCCCCGTCAACGATGCCAAAATTTGATTGAGATTTTACCTGCACACGAGAATACAAAATTTCAGAATTTAAAATAAAATGTGTAAGTACTCAATTCTACCGCTATAACAAGTGGCTATACGGTCGTGATCCACAAGGAGGGACTAGCAATGGAAGCTTTTTAGTAAGTTCTCTTTTAGGTAACAAAAAATGGTTAAAGATCTTCTTTTAGTTCTTGAAAAGAAAAAGAGAAAAATAAGTTACAGTTAAGTTAAGAAGAAAGTGGTAGATTGAGAAGGTGGAGAAAATGGAAAATAAATTTATACAAAGAATTAAAAAGAGTGATAAAAGAGTTGGGAGATTACAGTGTTGGTGATTTAAACTAAAAGTTAAAAGAAAAGAAAGAAAACCTAAAAGAAATACTTATCATTTTCTGATTAATTACTTACCTGAAACCCTTGCATGTTTTACCTTACTTCGGAAGCAATCAACGCATAACCCATAAGATCGAGCTCAGTCCCCATTCGCATTATATTATCAAAACAAACAAGAATGAAATGATACAGAATCTTGAGGAGGAGAACATCATCATGAAATATTGGTGGCACTCACACAAACATGACTATACTGATGCTTCTAGATTCACTTGGATATTCATCAAAATCAAAAGAGGAAAAGTAAAAAGAAGAAGAAGAACATATAAACAAATAATAGCATAAATATGTTACCTTTGATTGCTTGTAGAAACGATGAAAGAAAAGAAGAGGTTACATCGGTGTCGCTCTTAATATAAATCTGTCTTTCCTACTTACATGAATCTCAGTCTAACCTATGCTTACAAAGAAATAAAAATTACATAAAATGAAGATAAACCTACACTAAAAAGAATAAAAAACTGGCCTAAGAATTTATCTTTGCTTGATCATTTTTTTTGCCTCTGATGTGTGGAGTATTTATAGCATAGGAATGGATAAGAAAATGAGTTAAAAGATAGGAAGAGCTGGCTATTTCTAAATTTGAATCGTCCCCTATCTCCAAACTTGATTTGATGTAGATATTCAGTTTGGATCTGCAGCTTGTTGGCGTGTTGATTATTGAATATAACTTATCAAATGACAAAATTAGAAATAGTGATCAACTTAAGAGTTGTATCCCTTTAAGTCTTCTTTCAAATTAGAAATAGATTATCTTGAATCATCAGATTTGAGTTTTTATAGCGAAAATTATGATTCAAATACTAAAATATATCCAGTTAGAATTCGAGTCAAAATTGCTTCATCTCATCCATTGATCTTCTCTCATCCATTTATCCCTTTGGATTTTGAATTTGGACTATGTATTTGACGTTATCCTCAGTTGATCTTTAGCTAACTAAAATGGATTTATAGAAATTCGAATTTTTACTGATTACATTTGGTGTTATCTTTCTGATTTGTTCTGATCTTCAGCTGAACATTTGCCTCATTCCTTAATTTGTTTTAACTAGATCTGGGATCATCCTCAGCTAACTAAATCGATTCAGTTAAATCTGATTTTAACTGGTATTTATATGATTTAATCCTCTTTCTATTCATAATTATCTTCTACAAAATAGACATTTAAGACAAGAAAATTAGTAGATTTATTACACGATAAATGTAGAAGTCTAATGAAAAGAATGCAAAATATGTGTACGATCAACAAGCAAAGATAGCTGAGAAATGAGCTAAAAAGTTTGAGCCTTCATCACCAAGAATAAATGGGCAGTCAACACCACGGGGCATGATGCAGCCTAATCTTACCAATCTAAAGGTAAAAAAATAATGACAATTGAGTTGTCTCGAGAAGCTCCACTAAAGAAAAAAAGGAGTGGCACCATAACAATTAGGAATTAAAGTTTCCGCCGAGATAATATTCCTTCAAAGATGAACAGGCGGTGACCATCTTCCACCTACTTAACAAGGGTAACGCTCAAGTACCTGAAGTCTAGCGACTAGAAAAAAATGGGGCGCACAAATGATTCCAACTACTGCATCTTCCACATAATGGTACATCATCCCACCAGGAGATGCTTTGTCCCCAAGGACAAGATTCAAGCATTAGTAAATGCTAGAGTTCTAAAGTCAGAGCAAAAAAAAGTTACGCCAACATGGTGATTCTCAATTTTAGGACCTTCTCGAAGACGACTGTCAGGATGGATTGGCCCAGTCCCTAAAGCCAGGCTGGATGTATTCAATCCATGGCGAAGAAGCAGAAAGCTAAGGGCCTCATTGCAATAACGATAAAATTTTGAGAAATCATATGGGCCCATCCGGATATCTACATTGGTCTTGCCGGTAGACACCACTTATCGTCTTACGATGGCTATCGGTTATCTCTTCTGTCTGAAGTACGGTTTAGTGGTTAGCAAAATTCATACAACCTCAACAAACTTCGAACCAGGTGACTGACAAATTCCCAATCATTGACTGCCTTGCATGGCATACTTCCCAATGATCCCAAGGACGTGACTTTTGTTAATGAAGATCTACTCTGTTCCACTATGATACTGTGTAAAGATGTTATATGCCGTTCATGCGATGGTATACTTCTTCGTCGTCTATCCAACTCGAAAACGTGGGAAGTACTTAAAGAGGCCCACGATGGCATATGTGGAGCTCATCAACCAGGCGCAAAGCTCAAGGACTGACTTCGCCGCCTCGCCTATTATTGGCCAACTTTGATCGCGCTTACGCGGTTGAATATGCAAGAAGGTGCAAGGCCTATAAATCCATGCGAATTTCACACGCCAACCCCGGAGCTACTCAACCCCACAGTTGCTTTATGGTTGTTCGAAGCATGGGGATCGATGTTGTAGGACCTATCAGTCATCCATCGGCAAAATATCATCAGTTTATCCTTATGATAACCGATTACTTCTCAAAGTAGCCTGAGGCTCCACTGCTCATTGAAGTTAAAACTGCTAATGTGGTCAACTTCATCAAACACTATGTCATTTATCGATTTGGTGTCCCCAGAAAAAACATCAATGAAATGGTCCCCAATTTGCAAGCCAATCATTTTATCGGTTCTGCGAAGTACCGAATTCAGAATCTGACTTCAACTACTTATAATCCTGCGCCAATGGGTTAGCAGAAGCATAAATAAGACGATCATCATGCTCCTTAAAAAGTTATCTCTTCAAGCAAATGAGACTGGAATGAGAAGCTCAGCTAATGTCATTGGGCTTACAGAACGATAGTCCGAACTCCTACAGGCAATACGATTTTCTCTCTAGTTTACGGGTGTGAAGAAGTCATACCTCTAAAGATACAAATGTCATCACTTCCTGCTGCTCTGGCAACCAAGATGACAGAAGGAGATAATGATCGATTACATATCCAAGAGCTAGAAGCATTGGACTAGAAGCGACTACAAGATCAACAGCGCATAGAGTTGTGCCAAGCTCGAATCTCAAAGGCCTTCAATAAAAAGGTCAAGGAGAGAGTCTAAAAGAAAGGAGATTTGATTTTAACTGTTAAGCGACTTATGGTCATGACATATAAGGCCAAGAGCAAATTTCAACCCAAGTGGGAAGGACCCTTCATGGTAGAGACAGTCACTCGAACAGAGCATACCGCCTAGCAAATCCAAACGACGACACACTCATGATGCCGATTAATGGCAAGTTCTTAAAGAAGTACTATTCCTGATCATGTTAACACCATACCTTTGATCAAAAAAGTCCCGTACATGACCATGTTAACAATAAACCTCTAGTCATTAAGACAGACTTGTCTGACTATTTCTTCTTCAAGAAATTCCTTTTCTCAAGCGGAATCAATTTCATCTCCGCTTCTTCTGGGACTCTGGTTGACATCAACACATGATGTTTTCAATGAAGAGAATACAAAGGCAAAATTTGCAGTTTTAGCGTTACTCTTCTCATTTGGAAGAGTAGGTCATATTTTGAAGTTGATCATGCTTAAAGCTGCGATTTCAAGCAATCTTCTTCCTGATCATTTCTCTCAATCTAAAAGAATGGTAACTATTCAATATGTAATAGTGGCATGTCTTCAATCATCCCTTCGCCTTTATCATTCGGCGACTCGCGATTCGGTCTCTCGGCGACCTCGATCGAGCCGAATTCATTGAAAAAGGTTCGTGACGCATCTCAGTAGGACCTTTCCACTATTTCTACATTCATATTTGGATTCGTTGATCAGCTGCAAACCTGAGTCTTAGCTATGATGAACTAAAATGAAGCTTCACAAGAAATCTCGACTTAATTGATAAATTTACCGCAGAACTCATGTTCCATGTCTCGACTTGACAATCAGTCAAGAACAAGAATCCTAACTAGGTGACACTTCATTTGGAATTTTGACCTATTCGATAAATTTCCGTGAAGTTTATTCTTAACTCTTTAATTCCCAGTGAGATTTTAGAAGTTACCAGTGAAATGCAGAAAGGTCTGCTTCAAATGGCACGAGGCTTGAGGAATATATTGGCTTCTGAGCCAATATAAAATTCTCGATAACTCATCATGCTGAGGAGAATAGCATGGCTAGCCAACTCAAACGATCGTTGGTAAAGACAAACTAAATCCGTTGATAGCTGAGAGTTTGTTAAAAATGCTAAGAGACCTGATCCCATTTGATTCCTCCAGAATCCTCTACCAATTCTCTCCCAAGGATTGATATATCCATGAAGCGAATAAGTCATGTTGAAACTTTTACCTTTGACTTTTTCCTATGTATGGTGGCATGCCTTCAGTGACATCCTCCTCTTTTCAATTGGTCAAAGCTCGACTTCACAACCCATTCATTCAAATATTCAGATAAACTGACTAAATGAGTTGATCTAATGACGTAGCAAACCGAATGCATTGAAGAAAGTTCGAGATGCATCTTTACAAAACTCTTCCACTGGTTCCACATTCATTTCAAAGTGTGACAACTGATCGATCAATCAGGAGCTGAGGAAAGTCCCCCAGAGAAAAGTGGAATCTCTCTATCAAATTCCCCATGGAGTGTATAAATAATTATTCCCTCCAGAAAGAATTCACTTCAGTTGTCATGGTAATGATTATCTTTGATGACTTTTAGGAGCATTATTCTCCTATTCCCCAATAGAATTACTTCGATCCCTAAATAAATTTTATGAGCACTATCTCCTATTCTCCGACGGAATTCTCTAACAATATTCTTATATTTTGCATAAAACAATCAATTCTACCAAAGTCCCTGCAATTCCTTCCTTTCATGGAATGGTAGGACAACATAAAACTATAATCATTTTTTTAACGAAATGAACTATAGATCAAGTCTGTCACGTTAACATTAAACTTCTGATAGCAAAAGTTTATATATCCCCGGCGGATCGGAACTCCACTTGTCATTCTTCTCTATAGAATGGCAGGTCCACTCAAATTATGCAGATCAATACTCGTCACATTAACATTATACCTCAGACAGCCTTCTTTCAGAGCTCGCAGGAATGAGCTTTTCTATATTCTAGTGGAGTTCTCCAACAAACGACTTCCTAAAAATCCCCTTAGTAGTCACAAGTTGTCACGTTAATGATTATCTCTGACAGCTCCTTATAGATTCCCTACGGAGTCTAAGAGAATGCTAAATTCTCTCTTCAAAATTCTCATGGAATATCCATTTCCCGGAGAGGTATCAAGTTGTCACGTTAATGATTACCTCTGATAATGTCTAGGAATGTTGCCTCCTATTTTTTCCAGCTTGGTTGTCACGTTAATGCTTACCTCTGACAGCTCCTTAAAGTGTTTCCCTTCGGAATCTATAGGAATACTATTTTTCTTCTAAAATCCTCATGGGGTCCTTTTAACTTCCCAGCGCGTTTTAATAGATTTCTCTCGGAGTCTTTTAATACCCTTTTAATCCCCATTAGACTCTTTGGTTGTCACGTTAACATTATATCTCTGACAATTCCTTCCAAAACTCCTCCAAGGAAACGCTAAATTCCCATGGGGTATCAAATTACATTCTCCAGTAAAATAACTCTTTTTTGCCATCATGTCAAGTTCGCTACCTCTGAACGGCAGGGCTCTGAGTCTGATGCTTCTAGTCGGTTATGTCTAGTTTATCACCTCTGAACCGATGGTCCCCAGATCACTTCTCCTCAATGCTACTCAAACTATCACATCCAGTTTGCCACCTCTGAACAGACGAGTCCATAATCTTATTCTTCTTTCTCTGTTTGGGCCGGGGAGTCCTTACTGTCAAGTCAGTCAATCACCTCTGAACAGCGAATTCTGAGCCTGGTGTCTTTTAGTCAGTCACGTCCAATTTATCACCTCTGAATTGACGGGTGCCTAGATCCGATTCACCCTTACAGTCCCTAGTGGACCAGCTGTCATGTTAACATTATGACCTCTAGTAGCGGATTCAGAATTTAATGTGTCTTAGTCTATCATGTCCCGTTTATCACCTCTAAATATACGGGTCCTTAAAATTGGGTTCACCTTCCTTTTGTCATTAAGTTCAGCTTATCACCTTTGAACGACAAAATTCTATGCTTGGTGGCTTCTCAATCGGTTGTGTCCAGTTAATCACCTCTAAACCGACAGATAGTCAAGTCTCGTCCCCTTGTCCAGTAGAGACTATTTTTACCGTTATATCCAGCCTATCACTTCTGAATGGTAGGGCTCTGAATTCAGTAAGTCCTAAACGGTTATGTTCAATTCATCACCTCTGAGCTGATCGATATCCGAATTTCATCCTCTAGTCTTTTATGGACTTATTTCGCTGTCAAGTTAGTCAATCACCTCTGAACAGTAAGGGCTCTGAGTTTGGTGGTTTCTCAATCGGTTAAATCTAGTCAATCACCTTTGAACCAACTGATAGCCAACTCCATCCTCCCGTCCAGTGCAGACTTCTTTTTGTCGTTATGTCTAGTTCATCACCTCTGAATAACGAGTCGTTAATTCCTAATCAGTTATGTCCAGTTCGTCACCTTTGGACCGACAAATTTCAGATCTCATCCCCAGTCCAGTGGGAACTGTCTTATTATGTTTGTGTCCATTTCGTCACTTTTGAACATCAAGCTTCTTTTCAAGTCCAGTTAATCACCTCTGAACATATGAAATCCTAGATTTATTCTCTTTTATACCCAGTGGACTCTTATTCTTGGACTAACTTTATCATGCTGCATAACCTCTGAACAATGTTAGTCTCAATCTTAATTCTTTTGGGAATTTCACTTGGTGAATTTCCATCTATTTAGTTCTTTTCTAAAGAAATTACATGCTAAATTTTTTTTATATGAAAGACTTATGTACCTAAGGGTAATTACACAAGCAGAAAAGAAGACACCAAGAAGAGCAAATAAGTCAAATAAAATTTATTGATTCGATAAAAAGAGATACATTGATTGTGTACATCAAGTTTGTCTCTCATATGATCAAAGCTTTGACTTAACAGACTGTCTGTGTTTCTTACTTCCTCTAACTCTGGTAATAGCCTAAGCTTCCAGCTTTATCTGGTTGAAAAGCAGTTATCTGGACTACGAAAGCTTGAACTTCTTCCAACATCGACCTTCCTGAGTCATATGGAGAAGAGTGACAAGATTAAAACTGAAAAAGACCCTAATATTTGTAGAAAAGTATTGAAAAAGTATTGAGTGATGAAAAGAAAAAGATTGCCATAGGGCCTATCCTTATTATCTCTCCAATCATGGTCTCCCCAGATATGTTTAAGCCCGATGCCAGCAAGTTGTAATATGATATTTCTGAGGGAATGCACTCCTTGGCATTTTCACAAACATCTTGGACTCCAAACATGACGGTGGGCTTCTGGCAAATTATCCTGCAATTACCTTCAAGTACAATGGTAGCCAAGAGACCCCCTGATGCCAATTCACCTTCGGCGAAGATTATTGCAGGGTGCCCCAGCGCATTCTCATTGCCGCAAAATGAAAGCTTGGCCCTAGGACTGAAAATGCGCACTCTTGTCCGTTCTTTTCACTAATCCAAAAAGACTGTTTAATGGATAGGAGCGTAATGCACTGCAAAAAAGAAAAAAAACAAGCATGTTAGTAAATGAAGAGAGTAAATGTGCAAAAATTTTTAACCATGCCCAGCAGGCTGCTAAGACTTAGCTTTGCTCAGAGAAGCTAAGGTCTAGCCTTGCCTAGCTACATACAACGTAGCTTCACATAAGCTGCATAGATCCTCACTTCAATGAGAAAAGACTAAGCCTCGCCTACAAGACAGGTATGTTTCGTCTGAGAGGTTAAGGCATAGCCTCGCCTATAAGGTAGTATAGTCTCACCTGAGAGGCTAAGGCATAGCCTCACTTGCAAGACAAGCTAACCTAGCCTGAGAGGATGAGGCGTAGCCTCGCCTCTTGGCCGAGGCGTAGCCTCACCTCTTGGCCAAGGCGTAGCTCTGCCTACAAGGAAAATCTAGCATTGCCTTTTGGCCAAGACATGCTCCGCCCAAGAACGAATAGATTGTTCATCCCGAAGCTAACTTCGAATTCTATGATGAGACGGAATGCAAAAGCCCTAAGGGCTAACTTCTCTTGGAAGCTCGAGAAGAAACCCTTTTGGTTTCTAATCTCGCTATGCGAAATTAAAGGGAAATTAAATCCCTAAAATTCAATGGAGCCAAAATCAGGAGAGATGAACTCCCTAAGACCACCAATTTCTAGAGAGTTTTTACCAAATCATGGTGAAATAGCTAAATCTGCTAGAGAAGAGATTAAGAGATCCCTAAAAAGTGAAAATTTACTCATTCTTGATCCTTCGACGGCCGGAGGAACGGCGGTCATTGTCATGAAGGCGACGATCTCCTTGAGCATTGTTCAGGTGCCATAGATCATGAAACTGATATTAAAATGACAATAGTCAGGATGATGAGATATAGTCTCCAAAAAAGCTTGAATGCTTAAGAGAGAAAAAACTTCTCTAAAAACATTTAGCCCAGGCGGCTTTTATGGACACTATGGTGTCTAGCTTCGCCTTCTCGAGAAGGGCACAAGCTATCATTTCTAAGGATTTAAATGCCAAAAAATCCTGGGTGAAAACCCTAATTAAAATCTCGAAGGAGATAAAGAGACTTCAGTCATTTAGAAAAAAGAAAAAAGAAGGATTTCGAAAATCTAAAAGAGAGCCACACGGCTATTTATAGGCATTAAGTGCTTTTAGCTTCGCCTCTTAAAAAAAGTGCAAGCTGTCGTTTCAGATTTTCAACGACAACAGGAGGGTAAACTCTATGGTGAAGCTTCCCCATACAGGCAAGCCATTAACTTCGCCAAATGGGTAAGAGCTCCACTGCGAGCAAAATGCTAGCTTTGCCCATGCTTACTCTGCTAGGAGTTTTAACTTCGCCACAAAGACAAAGTTGCATTATAACCCCAAAGGCTAACTTCTCTAACTGAGCAAAGCTCTACTACTAAGTTTTAGCCTCGGCTAAATAGCTCTCTGGCCGGCAAATATAATAACTGGCAATTCAAAATATTTCAAAGTACGTCCCAACCTACTGCGAACTTTAAAAATTTTAATGGGATCTTGTTGACAGTTATAAAAAATAAAATCCTAAACAGCTTTTCAATTGGTCTGAACAATGTGTGACTTGTCAATCTTCGAAAAGATAAGCCAATAAAACGGGCTGCTGATCAATCCATTGGTAAGTACAATAGAGTTAAACTCTAGTGTCACATTGTTGAGCCAACTGGCTACATTCTCTAATTCGCATGAAGCTTTACTTAGCTCTACTAACCTAAGTCATAGCTTCGCCAGAAGCTATAGCCTTCTCAAAAAGACTAATGATGTCAAATAAAGGCATAACCTCGCCAAGAGCTTTAGGCTAACTCTGTGAAGAGCTGAACGATAACTTCACCATAAGCTAGTAGATGGCTGAACTATAACTTCTCCATAAGCTAATAGATAGCTCTGTGAAGAGCTGAGCAATAGCTTCGCTGTAAGCTCCTTAGCCTCGCCAAAGGCTTAGCTTTGCCACAAAGCGAAGCTCCAGGTCATTTGATCTTCCCAAAACCCTTGAACGAATTTAAAGAAAATATTCCCTATAATTAATCATGCCTCTGATTCAATAGAGATAATCAAAAAGATTCAAATTCCTTAGTGATTCAAATATCTCTATTAAAAGAGATAATATAGGGATTCAAATCTCTTAGTTAAAAGAGATAATAAAGGAGATAAACTCCATTAACTGTTGACAACCTGGTAAGCTAGCCTCGCCATAGGCTGAATTAGCTTCTCCAGAAGCTAAATAGCTTCACCCACAGCTATTCTATCTTCATCTGAAGATTGTAACAATTGTATTTACAGTTGTTAACTGATTTTTAGGGATTTACAATCCCTTACTTGGTGATCGGTCACTGATATTACATATTTATCGTCACATTCTTATATTTTTTGTTTAATAAACTCTACTTTAATCATCTTTTTTTTAATTATTTGCAGGACTTTTACTAAATAAGATGGAGAGAAAACAAGCCCAAGAGCCATCTAAATTCAGATTAATTCAAAATTAAAGCGATAAAGATAATTCCAGCTGAAGATCAGTGCATATAAGGGAAGATAACACTAAATAAAGACTGGTTAAACTCGGACTTTGATGGATCCAGTTAGTTAACCAAAGATCAACAGAAGGATCATCAAAAATCAGAAAATCAATCTGAAGTGTTATTGGATAAAAGAAAAAAGGAGGCCAACAGGGAGCTGCACCCCCTGGGTGTGACCACCTGGCTGAGTGTTTGCTTCCTCTATCTTCATACGCTCCCCCCTGTTGTGTTTTTGTTATAAATACCTACAAATTCTGAGGCCATAGGGGACGATTCAGCAGAGAGCATAGGCTAGGTTGTACTTTAGTTTGTAAACTTAGGTTTTGACTTTTTATTTATGTAATTTTTGTTTTCTTTTATGTAACTGAGATTAGATAAGAGTTTATGGAGGAATGAGAGTGAATCTTGTACTGAGGGTGACACCGGTATAAGTCTTTCTTTTTTCTTTCATTGTTATTCTAATCAAATCGAAAGTTGCTTCTTCTTCTTCTTTATTCTTGTTTTTCTTCTATTTTCCTCTTCTGTGTTTGTAAATCTAAATGACTCTGATAGCCTCGAATTTGTCTTGTCCTTGCAAGTGTCGTTGATGGCTTATGATGATGCATTGCCATTTTTATATTAGTGTTGCTTGCTCCTTCATTTCATAGTTTAGAACGGGAATGGGGAATGTCCTATATGTCATGCTTCGATCGCCTTCCAGCCAAGGTACATCATCGATACGGATTAAAGGAAAGCAAGCGCCGAAGAGGTAAGTGTTTTATTTATCTTTTCTTTATTCTCATTTCTAGGTTTAGAAAATGATTTCAAAAAACTAACTCTTTATTATTTTCACTTTCTTTGTATAAATCCATTTTCTATTTTCTCCACCTTCTCAATCTACCACTTTCTTCTTAACTTAACAATAACTTTATTTCTTTTTTTTATAAGTAAACTAAAGAGAACTTACAACACGCTTCGATCGTAAGTCCCTCCTTGTGGATCACGACCCGCATAGCCACTTGCTATCGCGGTAGTATTGAGTATCTTACACTTTCTTATTTTAAGTTTGAAATTCTGTATTTTCCATATAGGTTCCATCTCAATCAAATTTTGGCGTCGTTGTCGGGGAGGGAGGTAAGTAACTCTTTTTGTTTACTTTATTGGCTAACTTTCTTCTCTATTCTTGTGTACAAGAGAAGACATTAAGGAATTTTTTTTACTACATTGGACATATAAGTAGCCCGGGACTCTACTCAAGAAAGCCGACCCCAGAGCCCTCAGATTTGTCGCTTCTCGTGGCAATCTGAGTGAATTACTGACCTGTATTTTTTGCAGGTTGGCTGAATTGCAAAGTCTAAGTATTTATCGCTATATATTTTCTTATTTAATTCACTATGCATACTTTTTAACCTCAATAGTAAATCATGGTTTGTAAATGCTAAAAAATATTAGACTTACATTGAGACACGTGTCTATTTCGTTACATTTTCTATTTACTGTTGAAGAGTGTTGGAGCCAAGGTATGTGTGCATAGTACTTAGTATGAAGTTCATTCTTGTATGAAATATTGCTGGAGTGTTACTTTTTGCTATATACTTGTACACTGCACAAAATGAATTAAGAGCTTGTTCTATAAACAAGATAAGGTGGGGAAGTCATTATCCTCTCTTAGCCCACAAATAATCTCCTCACTGACTAACCCAAGCCAAACTTAAAACTGAGTAGACGTTGGCCCTAGGGACATCTCGGACTCAATAAGAGACTAACCTAAGGGGAGAGTTGATTAGAATTTGACTCTTGTCAAATCAGTGTCAAAGGTTAGGGATTGAGAGGCGAAATGTTGAAAAACAGTAGTTTGGCTTAATTAGGCTCGTTGCTTTGGCACAGATACCTTCCACTGGTCTTGCCCCTACCTGGCCGATTAACTTGTAGTCAGATTCTGCAATATACTCCCGTGGACAGTTTAACTAGTTTAGGAGTCGTTTAGGTCTAAGATCTACCCTAACTTAGGCTATATTTTTCTTTCTTTCTTTGTTTGCTTATTTTTTTGACATCTTAGTGATATGGATTATAATCACAATATTCCTATGCAAATAGTGATCCATACTTCACCCGACCTCTTTCGACTCGGATATTACTAACCCGGCATATCATAACTTTAACCAACCAAATATACTAGGTTGGTCTTATCCGAGTTAATATATGCCTCAGTCCCAACACTATGAATAAGATTAGAACAATCATCACACTCTTCACAGAGTCAGTGGGGATACAAATCCCTCGAGTTATATGGTCAACCACCTTGCAACATCCCGCGTCATATACTCCTTCTCCTGAACAACCATTAGAAGAACCAATTGACAGAGAAAAGAGGATGAAAGCCTTAGAAGAGCTCGAACAGTGAATTCAAAATCTAGAAGACTCAAATCCCATAAAAAATTTCAAATCTAAAATCCTTACTCCTTTTTCAAGTCCCACAACAAGAAGAATATACCGACTTTAAAAAGCGTATGAAATTCATGATTCAATTCCAAAGTGATCCATTCGATATGATGGAAGCAAGACTTAGTCTATTGGAAAACATGCGTAAGAATAAGTAACTCTTCCTTCCCAGTCTTTGATGAAAACCAAAATCATGGAATCTTGAAGATTTTGACCAAGATTCAATATTCTCACATCACCTTGAACTTAACCAATATCAACCCATTGATAAATTGGTAAGTTTTCATTTCAATGAAATTGAACTTGAACATGAATGTGCCCCCGACCCACAACTTTGTGTTTCAATTCCAATTTTTGAATCTATGTTGACTCTGGTATCCTTACCCAAGTTAGACTCATTTTTCGAGCCAACATTGATTCATGTATCCATAGATTTTTGAAATTGAACCGTCTCTTTTTGATAGTAAACATTTCATTGATGGAAAAAATGTGAAATTAAATTCTTTGATTTAGACTCAACTCTTGAATCAAAACTGACTCTCAAATCCCAAGTTTATTTTTTCGAGTTAGTAATGGTTCTAGAACCTATCACTCGTGAACCGAGTAAACCATTCCACCAAGGGCATGTTTGTTTCGCCGCAAAACCTCGCAAATCATAAGTTGTAAAAACTTCTTTCTATTTTCGCTGTTTGTTTCGCTAAAAAAAAGTTGCAAAATGCAACTCTCATTTTCGCACTTGCAGTTGCTACAGTTAAATTGTGGTCATATAAATCTCACTTTTACACTCACATTTTTCCACTTGCAATTGCTACAGTTAATTTTGAGGTCAGGTAAATCCCACTTATTATTGCAGTTCAAAGTAGTTACTTAATAATCAATATATAATTTAATATTATTAAATATTTAATATTTTTAATAGTGTTCAATTTTTTATTTAATTATTTTATATTTTTAATCTTTAGTTTTTTTATTACTTTTAATATTGTTTTAATATTTAATATTATATTAATTTAATTTAATATTTTTATTTAAAATTGGTATTTAATGCTTTATTATTTTATTAATACTTATACCAATTTTTTATTATTTTATTTAGAGTTAATATTTTATTAATATAACAATATTAAATTTAATATAAAATTACTATATATTTAATTATATTTTTTAATATAAATAATTACTTTATTAATATTAAAATATTCTTTATTATTATATTAATATTTTATTATATTAATATTGTAATAATAATTCAATATAATAATATTATAATAATAATTTATTATTAAATTATAATTATATTTTATTTGTTAATTTTATATCTTTATAATATATTACAATAATATTATAATAAAATTTAATATTATAATAATTTTCAAGTATTTTTTAATATTATAATATTATAACTATATTTTATTATTTTTCTTAAGATTTTTTATATTATGTTTTATTAGTATTATTAAAATTTTATTAATGTTCTTTAGATTTCCTTAAAATTTTATATTATTTATTTAGTTAATATTTTAGTAATATTTTACTAATTATACTAATATTTTATTAATATTATTGTTATAAATAAAATATTAATATTATTAATATTTTATCTTAAATTTATTAATACAATTTAATTTGCAATAGTATTTATAATATTTAAATCATGCTAGTTAATTGTGTACATTTTGTGGTCAACTTTTTCACTTACACTTTTATGCTATGAACCAAACACCGTAAAACACAATATACTTTCTCATTTACACTTTCACTTTACCAATCAAACACCGTAAAAACACAATATATTTTTCCTATTACAGTTCACATTTCTCATTCTCATTTTACGACTTACGACTTGCGACGTTTTGCGGCGAAACAAACAGGCCCCAAGTCACATTCTTTTGTTGGATATAGGTATAAACCATGATGACTCCATAATAATTTTCCAAGACTGATCATGTATAAAGAATAATCTTTATGATAGGATCTTTCATGATCCTATTCGTATCGGAGGTTGTAATTATGTGAACAGAAAATAGGTCAATAAAGGTGGGTTCTGTGAACCGCCACATTATTTTGATTGAGTAGCAACGCTTGACCCAATCCGAC
The DNA here is from genome assembly GCA_038442645.1 of Agave tequilana. Lineage (NCBI taxonomy): Eukaryota > Viridiplantae > Streptophyta > Magnoliopsida > Asparagales > Asparagaceae > Agave > Agave tequilana. The sequence continues at coordinate 117,641 of JAVJIF010008377.1, read as the reverse complement.
CACCGACGAAACCACCACCTTAAGGTAACATTATTCTTCCCTTTCTTCTTTTTCATGCATTTATGCATTCATTCATACATTGATGACAATGCATGAGATAGATGTGGGAGAGGGTTCTAACATAACACAGGTTTCTTTTTATTTAAAAAAAAGAAAAAACTTAACATTTTTTTGCTTTTAAAAACTTTTTGAAAATAATATTTTGACCTTTTTTTTGTAAGAAATTAAATTAATTTCAAGTAATAGGAGAATCATAATTATGATTTCTTATACTTGGTCAAAATAAAATTATTTGTTCGATTATTAGGTTGAAATAGAAAATTTGAAAAAAATTAATTTAGTCTTGATTTTTACCTTGATGAATATGCATACACTTACACATTAGGGTTCAAAAACAAAGATTCTTATGCCTTATATATATATATATATATATATATATATATATAATATATATATATATATATATATATATATATATATATATATATAATCTTCTGATTAAGTTGGGTACTTATGCCTCATAAAGCATAAGTATGCCTAAAAGTGGCCCATATAATAAATAAATCTTTAATTTTGTGGCCTTGTTTACTTGAGGTCTTAAGTTCTTGGGGTGTTTTCTCACCCGGAGCCCTAAGATCGTCCGGTTTGGGTGTCACCGACTAAAGGCTTGTTGCATGGGCAGATTAGAAAGCCTATAGAACTAAGGAATAATACCACAAAAAAATATAAATATAAAAAATAAGGTATAAGAGTTAGAGTTAAAGAATCCCGAATCAAAATTTCACTATCACAAAGGTGCATATGACTTAGGGTAAAGTAATAGACTAGATGAGAAATACAGTTTGACTCCTTAACTTAATTGATAAAAAATTTTTGAATAGAGACTAAGTTTAGGAATGAAAAATTCAATTTTCTATACTTATAGATTACTTGAACTTTTACAATGATACTTCAAATATTTTCTCTTTTTCAAAGTGCTTTTTAGAAAATACTAAACACTTTGTTTCTCTTTCTTTATAGATTTTGTAGGTGTAATCCACTGAAAACTCTCTCGAGATAAAACTCATCCTCTAGGGGTAACGTAGAGGTTAACGGCTTGTTGCACATGCTAAGTGCAACCGTGATTCCTATGTAAGTAAGTTAGACTAGGTTAGGTTTGTTTCACTTTTTATTTGTTTTGCTCGAGGACGAGAAAAAGATAGATGAGGATATGATTGGTCACTGATATTGTATATTTATTGTTACATTCCCATATTTATTGTTTAATAAACTCTACTTTAATTATCTTTTTTGTTTAATTATTTGCAAGGCCTTTACTAAATGAGATGGAGAGAAAACAAGTCCAAGAGCCCATCTAAATTCAGATTAATTTAAAATCAAAGAGATAAAGGCAATTCCAGCTGAAGATCAGTGCATATCAGGGAAGATAACACTAAATAAAGATCGGTTATATTTGAATTTTCATGGATCCAATTAGTTAACTGAAGATCAACAGAAAAGGATCGTCAAAAATTCAATCTAAAGTATTATTGGATAGAAGGAAAAAGGAGGCCAACAAGGAGTTACGCCTCGCCGGGTGTTGGCCCTACCCAGGCCATGTTTTCGCAGCCCAGGCTACGAAAACGCGGCAGTTAGTTGAGATCTGGGGGAGTATATACTCCCCCTATCTTCAAACGCTCTCCCCCATTGTGTTTTTGCTATATATACCTGAAAATTCTGAGGCCAGAGGGGACGATTCAACAGAGAACATAGGCTAGATTGTAGTTTAGTTTGTAATTTAGATTTTTACTTTTTATTTATGTAATTTTATTTTTCTTTATGTAACTAAGACTATAGAAGACTTTCATGGAGGAATGAAAGTGAAGCTCGTACTGAGAGTGACATCGGTGTAAGTCTTTCTTCTTACCTTTCTTTTTTAATTGAATTAAAAGTTACTTCTTCTTCTTTATTTTTGTTTTTCTTCTACTTCCCTCTTCTGTATTTGTAAATCCAAATGACTCTGATAGCCTCGAATTTGCCTTACCCTTGCAAGTGTCGTTGATGGCTTATAGTGATGGATATCCATTTCTATGTTAGTGTAGCTCGCTCCTTCATTTTATAGTTTAGAACAGGAATAGGGAAAGTCCTATATGTCATGCTTCGATTGCCTTTAAGCCAAGATACATCATCGATACAGATTAAAGGTAAGCAAGCGTCGAAGAAATAAATGTTTTATTTAGCTTTTCTTTATTCCCATTTCTTGGTTTAAAAAATGATTTTAAAAAATCAACTCTTTACTATTTTCACTTTCTTTGTATAAACCTATTTTCTATTTTCTCCACCTTCTCAATCTACTACTTTCTTCTTAACTTAATAATAACTTTATTTCTTTTTCTTTGCAAGAATAAGAGAAGAACTTTTAAACATTTCAAGTAAACTAAAGAGAACTTACAACATGCTTCCATCACAAGTCTCTTCTTGTGGATCATGACTTGTATAGCCACTTGCTATCGCGGTAGTATTTAGTACCTTGCACTTTCAATTCTTAAGTTCTGAAATTCTTTATTTTTGTGCAGGTTCCAACTCAATCACTTGGCCTATAAATAGCCGATTACAGGCTAAAGGGAAGGGACTCTTCAGCCAGAGAAAGAGAGAGAAAACAGAGAAGATCTCCTTCTTCATAACAAGAATGTGAGTTCTTTAGTGTAAAGCTTCCAACAGTGGCACGCTTTTTCTATAGTTCTTTGGACTAAATTAGGGTTCTGACACCCTAGTTCGTCTAAACTTCATCAAGCTTCTCCACGTGCAAGAAAATTCTCGAACCAGGTGGGAAGGAATTCCCAGGCGGCTAATCCGGCATCGATCTTTTATGTGTTCAAAGGGACAAAGTGGTCACGCGCTGACCAGACTCCTATTGGCACACTTTCTCAGAAACAAACTGTAGATTTCTTGTATCTTACTTTACTTGTAAACTCTACAAAACTTGTAAGTTTCTCACAATCAATGGAAAAAACTCTCAGTTGCATAATGGTAGAATGTATTCTCATTTAAGTTGTACGTCAATCAACACACTCTCATCATACTACCTGCTGGATTGTGTGACCATCAAGACCACTTGCAAGCGGTGAGTCACTAAACTACAAACTCTTGTTAAAGAGCAAACATATCTTCTAACCTTTTCGAAAAAAACAAGTCCAGGTTATGACTTACTCCAGATTCATCTATTCACATCTTCGGATCGAATATTCCCAATCCCTCAAATAATAAAGGAGAATATTCATCCATCGAGAAAACAATCCCATGAGGTCTACACTTTGTCTAAATGAAATTTCATATGTAGACACTCTATCAGAAGATGTATAGGTAATTTATTTTTTTGCGTCACTACCATTCTAAACAAAAAACTGCTTTCCTAAACACTTTCTGTCTAGCTGAATCAATCATGACTATAGGGAGAGTGTTAAAGTAGTACCACTGCTTTTACCTTTTCTGACACAACTGAATGTCTCTAAGGGTAAAGGTGAGCGACACGACAGACAAAATTGCGCGCCTTATAAAAACATTGGTTTACACAGTAACGAAACCGGTATCCATTCACTTAGCTTAATTGTGATGGTCGCTGCGGAAACATAGTATTGTTGCATGCTATGTTAAAGCAGCTCCTTGAGCACGCATCACTTATTTTGACATTGTACAAATCCTAGTCCATCCGTGGGCCCATCGCGTGTAGACCTCTCACCTCCCACTCAGCAGTGATCTCTTTACTCCCATTCAAGGTTATATCTGGCTATATTAACTGGTAAACAGATTTGGTAAATCAATTTGATCCATGGCAGCTTTGGTGCAATGACTAAAGACAAACCTAATCTTATGTCAACTCATTTCAAGGAGATGCTTTGAATGTGTTCATGATGTTGGCTATGATCATATCGATCGGCGCATGCATAAACTGTATGCATCTCTCATCCAAACTCAATGCCCATACAACGTTAAAAGGCGACTACTCATGTGAGACTTACAGTCTTAACCTGCATGACATGACTAATTTCTGTTCTCATTCCAAATCTAGATATTTGATGAGACTTTATCATATTTTTATACTCAATGCGGAGAGTTATACTCCCACTCGGTTGTGTTGTAAGTCACACTCGATCTTGAGATTTGAGTAAAGTCTAGGAGTGGCAAACATTTGCACATTGCCTCTATGCACCAATCAGTACTACACAAGTTTCAACTCTGAGATTTTCATAAAAGGGGGAATTAATCTTAATTTGAATTTGCTGTCAAATTATCACCTACGCTAAGCAATACTGGATCTCTTTTGTGAATTATCATTTTTTAAATTGAGGATATCGTGTCAATATATATATTCCAAAATTCTTTGAATTTCCAAGATTGACTAAAAAATGGTCAAAAACAGATCTATATACGGTTTTAGCTTATGTGTAACCCATCTTGATCCGGAAAAAACCATAAACCATCACACATTTGTAAGCACTTGCCCTTAGCGCGATCCCGCAGCGCAATCAATGTCCAATCGAGGACACGAACCACACTAAGTTTGCTAGTATAATCAATCTTAGTAGTGTGTCTTCCTAACCGATTTGTGTTTTGGTCTCATTTTTGGGATCTATGGGTCCAGAACTCCGTCGTGTCCTGCAACACTGCCTTTGGGTGTGCTCGTCATTGGATAGAGAGGTTGGCTAGCTCTGATTCTGCTACTGGCCCAACACCACCATGCAAGTGTGCTGATGGATAGCATAGAGGACCACCCATGGCCTAGTTTCTGTCGCCATCTCGATATCACCCATAACCGTGCTAGGTTAGCACAGAGGGCTGGCTGTAGCCCAGCCCTTGCATCTGACCCAATGTCGCTTGCATGCATGTTTGTGCTAGCACACGGGGTTGACGAATAGCCCCGCTCTTGCTGCTGGGCCAACGCTACCTACAAGCGCACTCAGCGCCGACATAGAGGTCCTGCGAGTAACCCTTCCCATATACTAGTGCAGCGCCTCCTACAGGCGCACTTAGGGTCGGTACAGAGGGCTGGAGAGCGACCTTGCTGTACTGCGCCCCTCGGTACCTCCTAGCAAGCGTGCCGAGGCCTGCACAGAGGGGTTAGTGGATGACCCTTCCCCCTTGCGGGGCCCAGCGCCACCCTGTAGGCGTTCAGAGGGTTGGTCATGTGACTCTAGTCCATGGGCCTGTGTTTGTGTCGATGGTTGGCCACTATACGGGTGCATGCATGTGAGTCTGTGTACCGCCTCAATTCCTGCTAGCGAGCCCGACCACTAGCTGGGTGTTGCCATGGCGGTGTAGGAAGTGACATGCTTCTGGTGCGTCGGCCAATGGTCGACGTCGCTAGGACTGGTGCCTAATCTTTCCCAAAAAGAATTCTTTTTTTTTAGTTTTTTTTTTCAAAAGTTCAATTATTAGATCAATAAATAATTCTTGAAAAAATAATGCACATGTCATATGGTTGTAATCCTGCAGAACAATAAACTAAAAAAAATTCTTAACCCTAAATATCCACATCTAGATCCAGGCATAAGAACAACTCATAAAAGATTATTAAATCTTAACGAACAAGATCTATATCTAATCATAAAAATTAATTCACAAAAATTGTTCTTCAAAAAGAGAAGTGTTGTAATCTTGGTGTCTGATATCATATTATAATATCATGTATATATAGTCTATATCATAAGACATGAATCTGTGGAAATGTACTTTTCACGATCGTTAGGGTTTTCTCCTTCGAAAGAAGTTCTTATTGACAGTGGGAAGAACTATAGTGGATAACTCGCAAGTGCTCCCATCATTATTCACAATCCAAGAAGAGATGAGCAATTGATTGTAGGCTTCAGAGAAAAATTAGAGAGAGGTTATAGAGGATTACATGTATACGTGGAAGAAGGAGCCTTGCCTTTTATATTAATAAAAGAGGCCAAAACCATAGACTCTCTCTAGAGAGAACTCCACAGAGGGCCCGTTTGTTTCGCTGCAAAACGTCGCAAGTCGTAAGTTGTAAAATGAGAATGGAAAAAGTGAACTGTAGCAGAGAAATATATTGTGTTTTACAGTGTTTGGTTGGTAAAGTGAATGTGTAAATGGAAAAGTATATTACGTTTTACGGTGTTTGGTTGGTAAAGTGAAAGTGTGAATAAGAAAGTATATTGTGTTTTATGGTGTTTGGTTGGTAGCTTAAAAGTGTAAGTGGAAAAATTGGCCACAAAATTAACTGTAGCAGTGATTTAAATATTATAAATACTATTAATTAAATATACTATTGAAAATTAAATTGTATTAATAAATTTGAGATAAAATATTAATATTTTTAATATTTTAATTATAACAATAATATTAATAAAATATTAGTAAAATTAGTAAAATATTACTAAAATATTAACTAAATAAATAATTATAAAATTTAAGAAAATCTAAAGAACATAATAAAATTTTAAGGATACTAATAAAATATAAATATTAAAAAATCTTAAGAAAAATAATAAAATATAGTTATAATATTATAATATTATAAAATACTTAAGATTATTATAATATTAAATTTTATTATAATAATATTGTAATATTACAAAAATATAAAATTAACAAAGTAAAATATAATTATAAATTTAATAATAAAATATTATTATGATATTATTATAATGAATTATTACAATATTAACATAACAAAATATTAATATAATTTTAAAGTATATTATAATATTAATAAAGTAATTATTTATATTAAGAAATAAATAAATTAAATATATAATAATTTTATATTAAAGCAAATTATTGTTATATTAATAAAATATTAAATCTAAATAAAATATTAAGAAAATTGGTGTAAATATTAATAAAATAATAAAGTATTAAATAACAATATTAAATTAAAATATTAATTAAAATATTAAAATATTAAATATTAAAACAATATTAAAAATAATAAAAAAACTAAAAAATACAAATATAAAATAATTAGGTAAGAAATTAAACACTATTAAAATATTAAATATATTAAATATTTAATAATATTAAATTATATATTGATTATCGAGTAACTGCTTTGGGACTGCAAGTGTATTACAAGTGGAATTTACATGACCACAAAATTAACTGTAGCAGTTGCAAGTGGGAAAATTTGAGTGTAAAAGTGAGATTTATATGACCACAAATTTAACTGTAGCAACTGCAAGTGGAAAATGAGAGTTGTATTTTGTAAGATGTTTTGCAACGAAACAAACAGCGGAAAATAGAAAAGAAGTTTTACGACTTGCGATTTTGCGGCCTTTTGTTACGAACAAACAGGCCCAGAGTTTAATTAATCACATTCCTTGGATTGAGACCTAGTGGCCCAAATTGGGTGCTATTTTAGTCCAGTTATGATTAGGACTAGGCCTAGGTCATATTGGGGTTGGACACGGTTGACCCATTGGGCTGGCCCACCAAGTCTAGCAATTTTCTCTACTGATATTAACATGAACCCCTAATAAAATTGAGGTTACCTATTATAAGTCTCTTTAAACTAAGATGCAAACTAAATATATTACATAGAAACATTAGTAGGTCTCATGTTATTAGGAACTTCCATAAAATATCAAATTAAGAAAGACACATGAATATTGAGCTCACCATCAAGGATCTACATTTAAATGGTCACATTGTGAGGCTGTCATATTATTATTTTTTTTCCTCAAAAAAACCAAAAATTATAGCTCAACCATCAATGTTAGCATCTCCTATAATTTTAATTTTACCACCGAGAAAGTTCTCCCATAAACATATGCATCTAAAAGGAAATGAAAAAAAACACACCCAATTCTTCTATCCAATAATTACAAGGCCTGGCCCTGCAACACACGAGGCTACCCTCTAATTCTTCTCCTCAACAAATAAATCACTCCAAAGAAATAACTTCCTCCTATCTCTCCCCTTTCCTCATCAATTCATCCAAACACAAAAAAAGCATGTCCCAAATCGCATATAGATAACATCACCTCGATGACCACACCGCCCACAAAATTAAGAAAGAAGAAAGATGCGATTAGGTTCAGGTTTATACAAACATAGTTGGAGATAATTTCACCAAAATCCCTCCAACTTTTGGGACATTTAAAACTATATACCCCTAACTATTTTTAGTATATTCTGCTCTCCTAAACTATTTAAATGTTGCATGCTTGTTCCCTTTGTTAATCGACTATGAAATCTGCACAACACGTGCATTTCACGTGCAAATTAAGGACGAAAATGAAAGTACACCTAGAGGGGGTGAATATGTGTAAGGCTAATCTAATGACAAATGATGCGGAATTTAAAACTAATTGGAGCACACTTAGTATAACCAAAGAGTGTAGCTGAATTCCCGATGAAGGGCTCTGGATTATCTTCTCTAAATTCCTCTAAATAAGAGTTGAGGTGCTATATGAAGCTTTCTTGGTTCAACACAAGTGAGGCATACACACAATCAATACCATGCATATAAATATGAATGAACAATATGAATCAATGCAAGGCACAATATAAAAGAGAGAGTTAGAGAAAGTGGATCAAACGCAAACACAAGGATATGTTTCGAGGTTCGAGCTCCCAGCTCTATGTCCCCGCCTTCACACAGAAGGATTTCCACTAACTCGTCCACATAGGACTTCCCACACAGGGAACCTCCACTAAGGATTTGGGTAAATACAAACTGGGAGTACACAACTCCTCTCTCAACCAATACAACCTCTCATTAGAGGCAAGGCACTAAACCAAACAACTATGAACCTCACACTTAAGGGATAAGGCACTTAGCCACACAATCACAATCACCTCTACACTTAGAGGGATACAAATACCACTTCCAAAATCACCTCTCACAAGAGGGATATCACAATTAATGGAAGGTAATAACACTTGGTGATCTCTCTCAACAACAAACCAATTCTTTCTCACAAAACAATGATCCTATAGATAAGATAGATAGATAGCTCAAGTGTGAGAAATCAAGGTGTTGAAAATCAAATCACAAAAAAAATACTTGGGAAAATAACTAGAATTTGATAGAAATGAAGAACAAAACAAATATCCCAAATCTCTATTTTTTTTTGCTTTTTCCAAACCTTGAAAACAAATAAAAGATAAATATTTTTGGCTTAAAAACTCTTTTGAAAACTTGAATATAAACACTAGAAAGAATGAGAATTTTTGCCCTTGGAAAACTTATTAAAAACCAACTCAAATATAGGGTATTTATAGCCCCAAATGAAATCTGCCCGTTGGCAGCTGGAAAGGGCAGAATTGCCCTTCCGGTCGACCGCCCGTCGAAAGGCCCAACGGTCAGATTTCTGACCGTTGTGCCTCCGGTCGACCGGGACTGGATACAGAGAGCAGCAGCTCTCTGCAGGTCGACCGGCCCGGTCAATCGGGGCCATTTCCATAGAGCAGAGCTCTCTGCCCGGTCGACCGCCCGGTCGACCGGCCTACCAGCCCTGGCTGTATGCACGTTCTGTGCACGTCGGTCGACCAGACCGGTTGACCGACTTCTGCCTCGGTCGACCGGCCCGGTCGACCGGCAGACAGCCTGGTCCAACTAATTAGGGATTTAAAACTTGTCTTTTTGGCTACTAAAAAAATCTCATAAAATATACATAAATTCCACAAAAAATCAGTTCATATTATATCTTTGAAATACAAATATGTGTGATAAAAACTCAACACATATTTTAAACAATTTGAACAATTTTTTTGAGATTAAAAATTTGCTTTAAACCAAAATATGTATTTTTCAAAGAAAACGACAAAGAAATCAGATGCAAAGAAAACGACAAAGAAATCGGATATTCTGGTAGACAACGGTAAGTAAGGACTACACAAGAGTCAAAGAATGAAGTGTCAAGGACATGGTATTCTTGTATTCGTCGCTGGAATCCCCAAATTCAGATACAGACAAGTCTGAATCTGAGTCTGCTTGTACTGTTGGTAAGTGCCCGAGTAGTGACCCAGGTGGTTACCCACACCAGGTGTGAACCTAGGCTCTGATACCACTATGTAACGCCCCGATCCCAAGGATACGAAGACGTTATGGCGACGTACATACGCGAGGTGAAAACACACTCACACGTACATTGAGCCTCAGTACAGGACATAGTCTCCATATACACAAGAGTTCCAGTAAGAAATAAGTACAAGAATACCTGCAGAAAGGGGTTAGGGATCATGACAGATATAAAAACAGGATAAATAAGATAACAGAAAGAAATCACAAAGATATCTATGAATGGTCTCGATGAGGAATCTCCTATGTGATGCCAAGGCACTATCTGATGATACGGTAACTCAGATCTCCAACCTGGGCACGCAAAACCAGGGTCGTCAGAAAGTGACCTAGTGAGTGGAAAAATGAAGGAGACAGTAATAGATACAATAGTAATACAAGCACGATAATAATATATAATACATGATGTTGTACAGTGATACCATAGAATAATTATATACTAAGCAGTAGAAAAATATATAAACATGTCATCTTTTAATACCATCGCTACCAGTCATCTTCGGGTCATGTCTATAGTCGTATCCAGTTTATATAATAAATAGTATTGTCTAGTAGTGACGTGATAGACATGAACATGTAGCTGGGCATATGCAATATAATCACAGTACGGTGTTGTGCATAGACAGGAATGATGTCTGCAAGGTAGACAGAAAACAGAAGATATGCAATGCTGATTATGCATGTACATAAGGAGTATGCCACCACAGAAAGTGTAACATGTACCAGGTAAAGTAACAAACAATACAGGTAACATGATAGCGGAGAAATGATCAGGAACAGGAACAAGTACAACTAAACAATAAGTATACATGTATCAGGCAAGTCATGTTATTTATACAATAGTAGCAATCAGTACCACCTGGTATTTTAATCAATCTCTTCCAGTGTCCCATACCACTGGCAGTTCATACTGGAGCCCGCACTCCAGTCGAACCCATCCGGACATGGCCTACGGGTACCATTATCCAAACGAGAGAGTGACCAAATAACAAGTGTTCCCGACATCACTATTGTGTATACTGTTTTATTATGTTAATTGGAAACCCATGGTCGAGGAGTTCTTATCGGGTAGGTGTATCCCGTGTATACCCAGGATCACGGCCTTAAACAAACCCCTAGCTGCTGAGACCAGGGCCCTCCGCTAAGAGGGGAACAATAATCAAGTAACGGGAGCTCATGGAGCAATTGGTAGGTAGCACTACCGTCCCCTGCAGTGGGAGAACAATATGGATCCAGTACATCACCCGATAAGATCTAATCAACCGTCAAGTCTCCCCCATACCCAAGTTAGCTTTATGATCTGATATGTCAAGTATACAATGTAACAAGAACAAATACAGTACATGATACGAGTAACATGATAACAGGACCTGAGTTCTGTTGATAGCATAGAACATTATAACGGAAAACGGGAACAATATAACGGGAAACGGGAACAATAGATGTGGGATTCCACATATCGCATATCAACAGCTCTCATGTCCAGTAACGGGAATATCAATAACAAGAATATCAATAGATGTAACGGGAAACAATCATGTAACAGGAATACATGAGTATGACATGCAATATGAACGGTGATCCATATGACAAGAATAGAGAAACCATGTATGCATGTGTAACTGGAATGCCGAGAATCCATGTAACGATGATAACAATATATATATAGATATATATATATGCACATGAATACGAAATAATAGTGTGACGTATCATAATAACTGTGCAACGGTGATACTAGCACATGAACTATCAGTGTCGCGTATCCATGGCAGAGTGACAATATGCATGTAGCAGTAATGAAATGTCAACGTCTAGTGAATCGGTGTATCTATGTACCGGTGGGACATAGTATTGCGTGTAAGAGGATCTGTGTAACGGTATTACATGTACATGAGATAACAGTGTCCCGTGTGATAGGATATCCAAGTCATAGTGTGAATACTAATGTTAGCGTCTGGGGTAATAGCATCTACTCGAGTGTCAACTATTGCTAATAAGAATAACGATTCCTATATTCTGAATACGGCAGGTGCCACCAAATTATGAAACAGAATAATCTATTTTAATTATCAATTTAGAGACTAGGTTTACTTAGGAACATTATTAACTTTGGAAATCTCATTAATTAGCCAATCATCCAGATCAGGTATCATCTATCTATCAGTATGATTTACTTACAGGGACTACAGGGATTTCCCAACAATGACATTTAGTGTTTAATAATTATAATGATTTACCGATAATCACGTTTTATTAATTAGGCAACCAATCAAGATACTAAACATGATAAAATATAATTTATAAAAGGAAAACACTCACAAACTAGCCATGGGAAGGTAGCTCTCTTTCCCACGATTGCAACGGATCCAGAATCGTCCAAATCGGAGTCCGGATGCTCCCGATATCGCCCAAACGCTAAAAGTAACGGAAATGGGTTAAATATGTAAATAAAAATAATTCCAATGCAATTACTAAAATGAATCAGGGGTTTTCTAAAAGTTTACCTTTATTGGGTTTCGAAGCGGGTTTGGGTTGCTCGCGGGTCGGGTTTGGATCCAATACCCAAACCCATCACTTAAATTAAATGGGTAACGGGTTATTGGGTTTATGGGTAGGGCTTATTGGGTAACGGGTTTCCCACCAACTAATAGGGTTATATTGGGTTCGGGAGTGAACCCGAACCCAAACCCAACAACACACACACAGCAGCAGCAGTGACAGCTGCTGCTGTCGCTCACAGCAGCGGCCGCCGGCTAGCTGGCCGGCGGCAACGCCCACCGCGGCCCAGGTCGGCAGCGCCCGCCGCAGGTTGAAGAGAGGTGAGAGAGATATAGAGGGAGGAGGGAGAGAAAAGGAGAGGGGAGCAGGGCAGCGGCCGCCCAGGCCGCCACGCCGGCAGTCGCCCGGGCCGGCGGCGGCGGTCTGGGGCCACGCACAGAACCGAGGGAAAGAAGTAGAAGAGAAAGAAAGGGGAGAGAGAGTGTGTGTGAGTGAGAGAGAGAAAAAGAGGAGGGGGGCCAAGGGCTGGCGGCGGCCAGCCCGGCCTAGCCGGCGGCGGCTCCGCCCGCCCAGGGAACGAGAGAGAGAGAGTGGGAGAGAGAGGGAGAGAGAGCGAGATGGGTTTTTTAAAGAGGGTGAATGGCGGTGGGTTTAATGGCAGTGGGGGGGATGATTCCAGAGAAAGGGAGAAGAAGAGGGAAAAAGAAAGGAAAAGAAAAGGATTAAAAAATAATATTTTATTATTATAATATTGGCCCAATATTCGACCAGCTCCGAACGGTGCCCAAAAATGACAGAAAATAGAAAATATTATCCTGAGACGTAATATGAAAACGGTTTATAGAAATTCAATCCGGTTTGCAAATTAAAAATCCCAAAGTGTCTCGCCGATATCGAGCGACGCCGGTTTGGCCGGATTTTCGATAAATTCAGAAAAGTCCCCAAAAATAGCCTAACGTAAAAAAATATGATTCTAAGATATAAGTGAAAGCCGATTCCAAAAATTCAACTCCGTTTGTGAAATAAAAAAAATCGTAAAGCCGATTATCGGTATCGGTCGACACCGACTACGGAGATTTTTCAAAATAATCCAGAAAATTCCAGAAAATCCTGAAAAATCTAAAATATTAGAAAATAATTTTTGAAATAGAAATCAGCTCCATCGGACTACCACGGAGGTCAAAGCAATATTATACGCCGTATCGCGTACTGATACGGTGATACGTACACCAGGGATCAGGGGGTTACAGATTACAACCATTAGGGAGTACCCAACTCCTCAATCACACTCCTCTAGTCCAGAGGTAGTGGAGCCACAAATACAATAATCACTTAGTGATCAAAAGATCACAAACTCTCTTTTGAAAAACTTTTCTTTATAAAACCTTAGAGAATAATATATAGGATTGAAGCTCAAGGTTTGTAAGTGAAAAATAAAATAAAGTAAAAGAGAGATTGATTCAAAAACTTCAGAGAAAAATCAGAGATTAGAGCACAAAAACTGAGAATAAAAACTTCTTTCAAGAATTCTCAAACTTTGATTTCTTTACAAATGTTGTTGTGATTCTCCTCAACCCCATCCATCCCTATTTATAGGATATAGGTAGGTATTAAAGGGTAAATATTAATTTTGAGTAATCAGGAAGGATAAGACCAAAAACCAGCCTAAAACCACGTTTTGAGATTAAAAACACGTTTTAAAACATGTTTAAAAAAACTAGCCGTTTGGCTAAAAAAGCACTCACGGTCGATCGGGCGGTCGACCGGTTTTCAAAAACTTTTGACCGTTGGTAGGCTCCGATCGATAGCCCGGTCGACCGTCCCAAACAGAGAGTTGGGTGCAGTCAATCGGTCGACCGCCCGGTCACCCGACATGGGGTCCGGTCGACCGCCCGGTCACCCGGATGACGTGCACACATGCACGCACCATGGGTCAGAACAGCGGTCGACCGCGCGGTCGACCATTCTGACCTATAATAGAGCTGGTCAACCGTCCGGTCGACCGCAACAGGTCAAAACATAAATTTTTGAGAAAATGTTTTTGAAGATATGTTTATTTTTAAAAATGATTTTTTAAGACTTTGTAAAATACAATAAATGAGTTTGCAAATACTGAAATAGATCTATTAAAGTTTTTTACACAAGAGACAAAAATAATCTTTTGAAAACACGTGCAATTTTGTGTGTGTGGGAAAATTGAGCTTCAACACTATATACTGTCCTTTAACAAACTAACAAAAATAAAACTATATAGGAAGGTGTCTTTGAACCGCGTTGCCGAGTTAGAGCCTCCTCTCCTATGAAAGAGTCCTCTTTCGCCATCAACCTTAAAACATGCTTTTAATGCCATTAACCTTGGAACATGCTTTTAGAAATCTAACGCCATCAAGACTTGTACAAACCTGAAATTCATTCTAGAATCTTTATTAATACCAAATAGTTTTTATATGTTTTGTCATCATCAAAACGTAAATAAATGGAGAGTGTAACCTTTTGGGCCAACAATCTCCCCCTTTTTGAAATGACAAAATATATAAGTTATAACACAAGATATAGAAGGGTGGTAAAAACTCCCCCTCAAATAATGCTATGTTAAACAAGTAATGCTATATTAAACAAGTATAAAACAATAACTTATTACTTGAGAAAACAAAATAAAAAACACCAAACACTACACCAGACACACCAAACACTACACCAAAACACAAAACATAAAACAAAACATAAAAACATAAAACATAACACACATATTTCTCCCCCTTTTTGTCATACATCAAAAAGGGATATGATAGTAAGAAAACTTATTTAGCCAATAACACAAACATTTAGTTCACCACATATAAAAGAAAATCTATTGAAGTCAAGTGATTTTAGTGAAAATATCGGCAAGTTGAA
The DNA here is from genome assembly GCA_038442645.1 of Agave tequilana. NCBI lineage: Eukaryota > Viridiplantae > Streptophyta > Magnoliopsida > Asparagales > Asparagaceae > Agave > Agave tequilana. Next base: position 102,220 of record JAVJIF010008377.1, on the reverse strand, counting down.
AATCAGTAGAAACATAATCAATATCAATATCATCTTTCTTAAAATGATCTCTAAGGAAGTGATATCGAATATCAATATGCTTGGTCTTACTATGTTGATTTGCATTCTTAGTCATATGAATTGTACTAGTATTATCACAAAATATTTTGATATGATCATAATGCAAATCATAATCAAGGAGAGTATGTTTCATCCAAAGGACTTGAGCACAACATGCCCCCTCCGCAATATACTCCGCCTCGGCGGTTGAGAGGGCTACCGAATTTTGTTTCTTGGAAGACCATGAAATAAGATAATTACCAAGAAATTGACATGTTCCACTAGTACTCTTCCTATCCACTCTACAACCCGCATAGTCGGCATCCGAAAAACTCGTCATTGAGAATTGTCCGGTCTTCGGATACCATAGACCCATTCCAATAGTGCCCTTAATATAACGAATAATGCGTTTTACCGCAAATAAATGAGATTCTTTAGGACAAGATTGGAATCTAGCACAAAGACACACACTAAACATAATATCCGGCCTACTAGCCGTTAAATACAACAAACTACCAATCATATTTCTATATAATTTTATGTCAACACTCTTACCTTGGTCATCCTTATCAAGCTTGGTGGTGGTATCCATAAGAGTGTTGCAAATTTTTGAGTCTTCAAGTCCAAATTTCTTGATGAGTTCCTTAGAGTACTTGGCTTGACATATGAAGATCCCATCACGCATTTGCTTAATTTGGAGTCCAAGAAAATAGTTCAATTCACCCATCAGTGACATCTCAAATTCACGTTGCATACATTGTTCAAACTCCTTGCAAAGTAATTCATTAGTAGAACTAAAGATTATATCATCAACATATGTTTATACTATAAGAATGTCACTACCAATATGTTTAGTAAATAATGTGATGTCTACTTTGCCTTTAATAAAATCATTTGACAGAAGAAAACTAGAAAGCCTTTCATACCAAGCTCTTGGGCTTGTTTTAAATCATACAATGTTTTATCTAGTTTGAAAACAAAATTTGGATGTATATGATGCACAAAACCGGAGAGTTGTTCAACATATACTTCCTCATCAATAAAACCATTTAAAATACACTTTTTACATCCATTTGAAAAAGTTTAAAATTTTTATAGGATGCATAAGCTAGTGTGATCCGTATGGCTTCTAGCCATGCTACTTGTGCAAAGGTCTCCTCAAAGTCGATTCCTTCAACTTGAGTGTAACCTTGGGCCACAAACCTAGCCTTATTCCTAACAACATTACCTGACTCATCCAGCTTGTTCCTAAAAATCCACTTAGTACCAATTGTTGGTCTATCATGGGGTCAGGAATAAGATGTCAAACTTGGTTGCGCTCAAATTGATTGAGCTCTTCTTGTATAGCAAGCAACCAATATGAGTCACCCTCGTCTTCGAGGATGTTTTTGGGTTCAAAATGAAATATGAATGCATAATGCCCACACAAATCATGGAGTTCGGAGTGAGTGGTTACCCCTTTGATACATCACCTATGATGAGATCTTTGGGATGATTTGAGGCGTATCTCCAATCTTTAGGAAGTGGTTGTGATGGTTTCACTTCATCCTTTGAACTTCACCATTAGGTTCTTGCTTGTCTTCTTGGATGGGTGAGTCCCTTAAGGATATTTTCTCCACGTCCTCACCTAATGAGTCAATCTCTACAATGTTCTCAACAAATGCATTAGATTCCTCAAATTTAACATGCATAGATTCTTCCATAGTAAGAGATGATTTATTGAACACTCTATATGCTTTGTTAGTACTAGAATAGCCAATAAAGATTGCTTCAAAAGCCTTAGCATCAAATTTACCCAAATTATCTTTGGTGTTCAAAACAAAACACTTGCATCCAAAAACTTTAAAGTATGAAACATTTGGTTTTCTTAAATGATAAATTTCAAAAGAAGTTTTGGAAGTATTTTTACACAAGTAAATTCGGTTTGATATATAGCATGCGGTGTTTACGGCCTTGACCCATAAGTATTGACGGAGCTCGTATTCACTTATCATAGTCCTAACCATTTCTTGAAGAGTTTTATTCTTCCGTTCAACTACTCCATTTTGTTGTGGACTTCTAGGACATGACATTTCATGCTTAATTCCTTTTTCATCACAGAAAGTCATAAAGAGTTGGTTGACAAACTCACCCCCTCTATCACTTCTTATGCGTAAAATTGAAAATCCTTTTTCTTTTTCAACCCTTTTCGAAAAGTTTTAAAATGCGAAAAGTTTAATCTTTATGCTCCAAAAAGAAAACCCAAGTGAAACGAGAGAAATCATCAACTAAAACAAAAACATATCTATTTTCATTTAAGCTTTTAGTTTTAGTTGGTCCAAAAAGATCCATGTGAATCAATTCTAATGGCCTAGATGTCATGATATCCTTGATTGGTTTGAAAGAAGACTTGGTTTGTTTCCCAAGTTTGCACGCACCACAAATGCAGTCTTATTAAACTTCAAATAAGGAATACCCTTCACCAATTCCTTAGAATTTATTCAAGTAAGATGATCAAAAGAGGCATGGCCTAATCTTCTATGTCATAACCATGAAATCTCATCAAAAGCATTTAAACATTTTGTAGTGCAATCCAAATTAAGCATATCAATAATGTAGACATTATTTTCACGAAATCCAGTGAGAATGCATTCATTGGTTTTACAATCAAAAATTTTGCAAGAAGTTTCATCAAAAACAACTTTGAGACCACGATCACATAGTTGACTAATACTAAGTAAATTATGTTTAAGCCCATCAATAAGAACAACATTTTCAATTAAAGGATATGCACCAATCTTAATGTTACCTATACCGATGATGGTGCCCTTGGAGTCATCTCCGAAGGTGACGGTGCCACCTTCAACGTACCTTGATAGGGTTGCGAAATTGTTGATGTCCCATGTCATATGCTTTGAGCAATCACTATCAAGGTACCACCACTCCTTACGTCTTGGAGTCTTGGTGTGTACCTATATCAAATAATTTAAAGCTTGATTTTGGTACCCATATTTTCTTGGGTCTAATGCGTTAGTGTTCGGAACCCAAACATGATTATTGGTACTATTTATGTGATCATAACAAAATTTAGCTAAATGACCATTCCAGTCACAATAAGTACATTTATAAATTCTTCCATATTTAAAAGCATAATGAGCATGTGGTTTATGAACATGTGATTTGTGAGCATGAGGTGTTTTTACGTGATTGACATTTGATGTGTTGGCATGATGAACATGTGGAGTTTTAGCATGAGATGTTTTATCAAATTTAACATATGGAGTATGCATGTACTTCTTTGAAAACAATTCTTCAAATTCAGTATTGTTAAAAGCACATTCTTTTAAAATATTTCCCAAATCATCTATTCTAGTTTTTAACATAGAAAACTCACTTTCATCAATTTTAGGATATTTAGCTTTGAAAGCAACTCTATAGGCATCAAAATCTCTTTATGTTGAAATAAGAGTAGAAGATAATTCATCATTTTCTTTGAAGAAATAGCAATTTAATTTTTAGGCATTTCATTTTCCTTTTTCAATTTTAAACAATCTTCCTTTTTAGAATCAAAACTTTCTGAAAGTTCAATGAAAGCTTGTAATAACAATTCTTTACTTATTTCACTATCATCACCATATGGTTCGGTAGTTACCTTAGGTGTGTTTGCCATGAAACACACATTTGCCGTGTCAACTTCATCTTCGGATTCACTTTCCGATTCTCAAGTGGCTTTGAACACCTTCTTTACAAACGGCTTCTTTTGCTTCAAGGAGGAAGAAATCTTTTTCTTGAAATCTAGACATTCAGCCATGATGTGTCCGGGTTTCTGACAGTTGTAGCACGTGATCTTTTTCTCCTCCTTCCCTTCCCATCGCCTTCTATGGTTGAGCTTATTCTTGTAGTATAATCTTTTTACATTTCTCACAAGAAGAGATAGCTCTTCATCATATTCTTCATCTTCTTCATCATCGTAGTTGGTGGAGGTGGACTATAAAGCTATAGACTTTTTCTTTTGAGGCGCCGCTTCTTCTCTAACCTTTTTCTCCATCTCATAAGTCTTAAAATTTCCAATAAGACTTATGAGCTCCATCTCATCTTTGTCATTCAATTCCTTCAAGGTGGTAGTTTTGATTTGAAATCACCTAGAGGGGGGGTGAATAGGTGATAGTGCTAATCAAGAAACTAAATGCGCTAAATGCGGAAGCTAAAAACTATTTTGCAACACACTTAGTATAACACACAAGTGTAGCCGAATTTCCCGTGAAGGGCTCTGGATTAACTCCTCTTGATTCCCCTAGATATGGGTTGAGGTGCTATATGAAGCTCTTATGGTTAAGTACAAGTGAGGCACACAAACACAACCAAGCATATAAAGATGATAAGCAATATGAAAGATACAAGGCAACACAAGCAAATATGATATGAATGATATGAATGATGCTTTGCACAAATAAAAGAGAGAGGGTTAAGAGGCAATAGATCAAACGCAAACACAAGGATATGTTTCGAGGTTTGAGCCCCTAGCTCTACGTCCCCGCCTTCACCGAGAAGGATTTCTAATCCACTAAAGGAGTACCAAACTCCTCTCTCAACCTTACAATGCCACCGAGGCAATACAACCACAATCCACCTCTACCGAAGAGGGATAAGGCCCGTAGCCAACAACCAAACTCCACCTCACAATAGAGGGAGCAAACACAAACCTCAACCTCTACCAAAGAGGGAGCAACCAACAAATGAGGGTTTTCACAATAGGTGGTATATCTCAACCACAAACCTCTCCTTTTTCCCACAAACAAATGATCCTAATAGAATAGGATAGGTGATAGCTCAAGTGTGAAAAAAACTAGGTGTTTGGAAAAAAAAACTCAAAGAAATAATCTTGGGAAAACTCTTGAAGATAATAGAAATGAAGAACAAACACAAATCTCCCAAAATGCTATTTTCTTTGATTTTTCCAAAAACCTAAAACAATACAAAGATAAATCTTTTTGGCACAAAAACTCTTTTGAAAACTTGTTTAAACACTAGAGAAAGTCTGGAAATTTTGGCTCTTAAAATCTTATCTAAAACCCCCAAGAAATGGGGTATATATAGGCCAAACCATAAACTAGCCGTTAGGCTGATCTGTCAGCCTGACAGGCCTGCGGTCGGCCGGCCCGGCCGACCGCGAACGGTCAGAAATATGACCGTTGGGGCATCCGGTCGACCGCACGGCCGACCGCCCAGATACAGAGAGCAAAGCTCTCTGGTCCGGTCGATCGGTTGGTCGGCCGGCCCACTGTGCTGCCAGACGTGCACAGCTCTGTGCACGTCGGTCGACCACAGGGTCGACCAGCCCTTGGTTCGGTCGACCGTGCGGTCGGCCGACCTGGCTTGTCAGCGAATTCTGAGTCAGAAACACTTGTTAAAAATATTTTAAAAATTCTTTTATATCTTGTAAAAATACCAAAAATAGTTTTCTCATTTTTCATTGATATATAAACATGTGATAAAAATTTCAACTCAAATATCAAGCATATGAAACTATTTTTGTGTTTTAACATTTTTACCAAAAACCAAAACATGTATTTTATCAAACTTGGATTTTTCAATACATGAATAGGATAGTCAAAATAAGTTTGTTTAAAAGTTAAGCATGCATGTATAGAATGAAACAACTATACATAAACCAATTAAACTTGTTTTGATCAATCTATTTATGAAAACCAATTAAACTCGTTTCACTTGGGTTTTCTTCATTTTCAAGTTGACTCGATCCCAAACGTGATCCACCGAGTGCAAAGGTATGATCTTGATGCTCGGGCACGGGAATCACCATGTGAAGGCTTCAAAACTCATCTTGTTGAAGCAATCACCAACTAATATCTTGCTAAATGATCTAAAACTAAAATCACAAGATTATTAGTAAACATAACTACATGAGTTAATCATCATCAAAACTAGAGAGGAAGGCCTCCGGGCCAACAATCTCCCCCTTTTTGATGCTGACAAAACTCATGGAGTTATATATGCATGGATTAAAGTTAAGCCTCAAAGAAGCTCCCCCTCAACTCATGCATAAACAAATAAACATAAATATGCAATGTTATATATGAAACATGAAGCATGCATAGATATGTATAAACAATAAAAGGCTCTAGATACACAATGAAATGTTCAAAAACAAAACATGTTCTAGATACCAATTAAAATTAAACTAAATTAAACTTAATATATGCAAAACATAAATGTGCATATATAAACTCAAAATCTTTCTCCCCCTTTTTGTCAATCATCAATAAAGGGATAAACAATCAAAACAAAATAAAATCTTCTCCCCATTTTTTTACTACAAAGAAACAATCATCAATAAAGGGATAAACAATCAAAACAAAACAAAATCTTCTCCCCATTTTTTACTACAAAGAAACAATCATCAATAAAGGGGTAAAAGCAAAAACAAATCAATAAATTTTTCTCCCCCTTTTTGTTCGAAACAACGAATCAACAAAAGGGTTAATAAAAACAATTAAAAATGAGAACATTGTTTTTATTGTGTTGACCCCTTTTTGTCTAAAACAAAAACAAAAACCAAATAGGGGTGACAATCAATTAAAGTACCAATTGAAGATATGTCAAAGTAGCATCTTGATACCAATTGAAAGTAAACATAGATCAATCAACAAATGGTATATGCGATATACATTCATGAAGAGGAAGATGTGAAGCTTCCCTACATAGATACATTACATGAAGGAGGGATGACAAGCCCTAATTCACATAACATACACTATGCAATGCATAAAAGGAGATGTGAAGCTCCCCCTACACACGTGTACCACATAAAGAAGAGATGTCAAGTTCTCCAATACAAGATACACTCATCATGAATCTATATGTAGAAGAGATGTTAAGCTCTCCTTGCATATATGCAATATAAATCAAAACTTTTCAACATTTCTTTTAAACAAAATTTTGAACTTTCTCAATAAAATAAATTTGATACCAATTAAAAGTATTATGCTTTTAAACATATGATATCAAATTGAAATTATTATTTTCTATTCATAAAGTAAGGGAGTGGAAAAGGAAAACCAATACCAATTGAAATACAAAAATAACTTTTCTCCCCCTTTATGAAATACCAACTAAAACAATGTTCACTTTTATTTTAACAAGCCTACGCATTATTTTTTTAAAAAAAAATCAATTGAAACAAAATTGAAGCTTAAGCTTAGCAAAAACACAAACATATATATGTATGAAAAATAGATACCAATTGAATTGATATTCTTTGAAATGCAAGCATACATATATGAAAATATATGAGTATACAATAAAAGTCAAAATTGATACCAATTGAAAGAATCCAATGATATCAATTGAAACAACAATAATATCAAATGTACATCTCATATTACCTAGCCTCCCAATCATGTTCAAGTTTAAAAAGATTTTCACTATAAGGCATACATGAGCATGATCTCCCATCCAACCACCCATAGATGGTAGGGGTTTTCAAAAATAGATTTGAAAAATAAAGTGTGTTTGAAAAACTCTACCAAATGAAGAATATCGCAACTAGTTATAAGAAAATTTTGTAAACTAGTACGAAATCCTTCAAGTAAGGAATAAAACAAAACTATTTTTCATGAAACATGAAATCCACATGATAATCAACACTCTAAGCCAATTAAGCATAAATATGACTCATGAAAACAAACACATGAGTAATTAATAAATATGAGTGTACAAATAAGATGTGAAGATCATAATCATGAAAGATGGACAATAAGCTCAATATTCCTTGAAACATGAAAACATGAAAATCATCAAAACTATTTAATCTTCGAGGTATATGTATGTCCTATACAAACTACATACATATCCAAACACAATGAGTCCACAAAAATATATGCATGAAGGCACGTGGCTCAAAAGGATGTATATGTATAACAATAATTTGGATAAAATGGACATATACATGAAGTTAAACATATAAACATAAAACAAATTCAAGAATGGGAATACAAGTTTAAAATGTATGGATCATCAAAACTAGACTATACTAGCACATCTAATGGGAACAAATAAGCATTCAAGCACAAATATATATAGATTTATTTGTGACCCGCTATATGTACAAGTATAAATCCTAATCTTAATGAAAACTAATATTTAAACATATATTCAAAATATGAAGCATAAAACGGGATATAAATCAACATGAAAAATATAAACATGATTATTATGAAAATTCACATGTTATTAAACCTATGATAAACATGATAGCTAAACAAACTGTGAGAACACAAAATAAAAGACCATATTAAACATGGGCGTCTCAAAAGAGCTATACATGCATGTCAAGGATCTAATAAACATGGCATTATCATAATAATCAATAAACAATGAAACATGCTATAAACAATGAATATGAAAAGCATGTAAATAATAATAAGGAGTAAGAGACCGTTACCAAAACCTAGAAGGCAACTTCCCTTGACTCCAAAACATGGTGATCTTCCCACCAAACCTTCCTTGAAAGTGATGCATCCAATTGATTTCTATGAAGCTCGGAACGCATCCACTCCAAGGTACCGCTACTCTCACGTCATGTGAGAGCCCACTCCTACATCAAATACAAGGGGAGTGGTCTTTGGTACCCACAACTTTTTGGGTCCATGGGGGTTAGTATCTTCTCTAACCCAAACAAATTTATTTGCTAAATTATAATCATGTAAACGATCAAAATAAAATTTAGCAAGGTGGCCCTTACGTCCACAATGTGTACAAGTATACACATGAGCATACATAGTGTAATGGTGTCCATGAGGAGCATGTGTATGCCGTGGAGGGTGTGCATGAATAGATGGAACTTGTTTCTTTTGAAACAAAGTTTCAATCGTGTGTGGCTCTTGGCATATTGGCTCAAAGTGGAGCCCAAACAAACAACCTTCTTCTTAAGCATGAAAATATCATTATCAATCAAAGAAGAAGTGTGGCATGCAATAGGTGAAGTGTGTGATACTACCCTAGCATGACAAACATGTGCATCAATCTTATTTTGCAAAACTTCATTTTTCTTTAAACAAACATTTAAATCATTTGAAATAGAAATTATTTTATTTTTCAAAGCAACATTCTCCTTTAAAACAAAATCAATTTTTGAAGACAAGTTTTCATTTTTCTTCAAAATAACATGGCAATCATTTTTAGATTTTAAAAATTCATTTTCTTTTAATGCAAGTTCCAGTTGAGACCTTAATGAATCCCTTTCATTATAGATCTCCACTTTCTCTTGCAAAACACAATCATGTTTAGAAGACAATTTTTCATTTTCTTTATTTAAAGCAAAAGTCTTCTTTTTCAAAACTTTATATTTTTCTATCAATTTTTCACAAACTATAAAAAGTTCTTCATTTAAGGCATGGGCATCATAATCATCACATGAAGGACTAGCATACTCATTACAATCTAGTTGAGATTCCGAATATACCTCAAGGGAGTCATTCCCTTGGACCGTATAGCATTGTTGTGGTTCGGATTCATCTCTACTAGATTCCTCTTCTTGTTGGATTTGCATTTGAAGCTCGGAGGTGGTGGTGGTTGTCAACTTGTTCCACACTGCAAAGGCGGAATCAAGATTAGAAACATGCATAAGATATTCTTTAGGTAGCGTGCTTCTAATGGCCTCAAGGGCTTGTGCATTGGCCCCTATATGCTTGCTATCACTAAGGAAGGATTCCTTGGTAATGGCAAGGTGAATCTTATAACCTAGGGTTTGTAAATAGATGGACATCTTAGTCTTCCAAACAATGATGTTGGAAGGGTCAAACAAAGGTGGGGTCATGAAGTCCATGGGTCCAAACTATATGTGTGCAAGCAAACAAATGTGCAAATGTAAATGGTAGATTAGCAAACAAAGGATCTCACTCCTAGGATGTTAAGCCTAAGTATCAGGAGCGTAGGCTCTGATACCAATTGAAACCAGCTAGAGGGGGGGTGAATAGGTGATAGTGCTAATCAAGAAACTAAATGCGCTAAATGCGGAAGCTAAAAACTATTTTGCAACACACTTAGTACAACACACAAGTGTAGCCGAATTCCCCGTGAAGAGCTCTGGACTAACTCCTCTTGATTCCCCTAGATATGGGTTGAGGTGCTATATGAATCTCTTGTGGTTAAGTACAAGTGAGGCACACAAACACAACCAAGCATATAAAGATGATAAGCAATATGAAAGATGCAAGGCAACACAAGCAAATATGATATAAATGATATGAATGATGCTTTGCACAAATAAAAGAGTGAGAGGGTTAAGAGGCAATGGATCAAACGCAAACACAAGGATATGTTTCGAGGTTCGAGCCCTAGCTTTGCGTCCCCGCCTTCACCGAGAAGGATTTCTAATCCACTAAAGGAGTTCCAAACTCCTCTCTCAACCTTACAAGGCCACCGAGGCAATACAACCACAATCCACCTCTACCGAAGAGGGATAAGGCCCGTAGCCAACAACCAAACTTCACCTCACAATAGAGGGAGCAAACACAAACTTCAACCTCTACCAAAGAGGGAGCAACCAACAAATGAGGGTTCTCATAATAGGTGGTATATCTCAACCACAAACCTCTCCTTTTTCCCACAAACAAATGATCCTAATAGAATAGGATAGGTGATAGCTCAAGTGTGGAAAAAACTAGGTGTTTGGAAAATAAAAACTCAAAGAAATAATCTTGGAAAAACTCTTGAAGATAATAGAAATGAAGAACAAACACAAATCTCCCAAAATGCTATTTTCTTTGATTTTTCCAAAAACCTAAAACAATACAAAGATAAATCTTTTTGGCACAAAAACTCTTTTGAAAACTTGTTTAAACACTAGAGAAAGTCTGGAAATTTTGGCTCTTAAAATCTTATCTAAAACCCCCAAGAAATGGGGTATATATAGGCCAAACCAGAAACTAGCTGTTAGGCTGATCTGTCAGCCTGACAGGCCTGCGGTCGGCCGGCCCGGCCGACCGCGAACGGTCAGAAATATGACCGTTGGGGCATCCGGTCGACCGCACGGCCGACCGCCCAGATACAGAGAGCAAAGCTCTCTGGTCCGGTCGATCGGTTGGTCGGCCGGCCCACTGTGCTGCCAGACGTGCACAGCTCTGTGCACGTCGGTCGACCACAGGGTCGACCAGCCCTTGGTTCGGTCGACCGTGCGGTCGGCCGACCTGGCCTGTCAGCGAATTCTGAGTCAGAAACACTTGTTAAAAAATATTTTAAAAATTCTTTTATATCTTGTAAAAATACCCAAAAATAGTTTTCTCATTTTTCATTGATATATAAACATGTGATAAAAATTTCAACTCAAATATCAAGCATATGAAACTATTTTTGTGTTTTAACATTTTTACCAAAAACCAAAACATGTATTTTATCAAACTTGGATTTTTCAATACATGAATAGGATAGTCAAAATAAGTTTGTTTAAAAGTTAAGCATGCATGTATAGAATGAAACAACTATACATAAACCAATTAAACTTGTTTTGATCAATCTATTTATGAAAACAAATATCGGTTAAACTAAAAACGAAAAAACCAATATCTAAACATAAAACGTGTGTGTATTGTGCACTTGAGCATATCAACTATTCTTATCTTTACACATGGATCTAAAGCACACTAAACTATGGATACCTAAGTCTTCTTGACGATCTTCATCTTCAAGTTGACTCGATCCCAAACGTGATCCACCGAGTGCAAAGGTATGATCTTGATGCTCGGGCACGGGAATCACCATGTGAAGGCTTCAAAACTCATCTTGTTGAAGCAATCACCAACTAATATCTTGCTAAATGATCTGAAACTAAAATCACAAGATTATTAGTAAACATAACTACATGAGTTAATCATCATCAAAACTAGAGAGGAAGGCCTCCGTGCCAACATGATTTCCCATGATGAAGGGATAGCACGAATCACCTTACGCACCTTTTGGTCGTTGTTGATTTCATCACCTAGAGAAGAAAGAGCATTTGTGATTTTAGTAAACTTAGTAATCATATCATCAATAGATTCATTTTCTTGCATTTTAAAGCATTTATATTGGGAATGTAAGAGATCAATTTTAACTCTCTTGACTTGTGATGTTCCCTCATGAGTGACCAATAAGTGTTGCCAAATCTCATAGGCAGACTTGCAATGGATAACCCGTGTTAAGTCATCCTCATTCAATGCTAAAAGTAAAGCATTTTGAGCCTTTAAATTAGCATCAACTTCCTTGGAGGTAAGATTGGACCAAGTGTCCTCCTCACCTACGGGTTCACTAAAAGGCTTGGTCAAAGACTTAGCAATTCGGCTACCTAGAGATTGCAAGAAAATGTTCATCCTAACTTTCCATATGGGAAAGTTGAGTCCATCAAATTGGGAGGGGTGTTAATGTTATCAGCCATCATTATTAGTGTATGAATGAAGATATGAAAATAGTGATTAGCAATTTATAGGATCTCTTTAAGGATGTGAAGCCAAAACTAGAGTCCTAGTTCTGATACCAATTGAAATCATCTAGAGGGGGGTGAATAGGTGATTATGCTAATCAATGCACTAATTTAAAAATGAGATGATGCAACGATCACTCAAAGTAAGATTAGAAGCCGAATATCCCGTGAAGGCCTCTGAACTCCTTCCTCGTGATTCCTCTAAATAAGAGTTTGAAGTGCGCAATACAATCTTATTGTGAGAGTATAGATCAACAATGTAAGAATGAATGAATAGAAAGTAAACAACACAAGTAAACCAATCGCAAACACAGAGATTTATTTCGAGGTTCGAGCACCCAGCTCTACGTCCCCGCCTTCACCCAGAAGGATTTCCAATCCACTAGAATTTTCACAAAGGATTACAACCACTAGGGAGTACCTAACTCCTCAATCACACTCCTCTAGTCCAGAGGTAGTGGAGCCACAAATACAATAATCACTTAGTGATCAAAAGACCACAAACTCTCTTTTGAAAAACTTTTCTTTACAAAACCTTAGGGAATAATATATAGGATTGAAGCTCAAGGTTTGTAAGTAAAAAATAAAACAAAGTAGAAGAGAGATTGATTCAAAAACTTCAGATAAAAATCAGAGATTAGAGCAAAAAACTGAGAATAAAAACTTCTTTCAAGAATTCTCAAACTTTGATTTTTTTGCAAATGTTGTTGTGATTCTCCTCAACCCCATCCACCCCTATTTATAGGATATAGGTAGGGATTAAAGGGTAAATATTAATTTTAACTAATCAGGAAGGATAAGACCTAAAACCAGCCTAAAAAACACGTTTTGAGATTAAAAATACGTTTTAAAACATGTTTAAAAAAACTAGCCGTTTGGTTGAAAAAGCACTCACGGTCGACCGGTTTTCAAAAACTTTTGACCGTTGGCAGGCTCCGGTCGACCGTCCCAAACAGAGAGTTGGGTGCAGTCAGTCGGTCGACCGCCCGGTCGCCCGACATGGGGTCCGGTCGATTGCCCGGTCGACCGGATGACGTGCACACATGCACGCACCATGGGTCAGACAGCGGTCGACCGCGCGGTCGACCATTCTGACCTGTAATAGAGTCGGTCGACCATCCAGTCGACCGCAACAGGTCAGAACAGAAATTTTTGAGAAAATATTTTTGATGATATGTTTATTTTCAAAAATGATTTTTGTCAAGACTTTATAAAATACAATAAACTGAGTTTGCAAATACTAAAATAGGTCTATTAAAGTTTTTTACACAAGAGACAAAAATAATCTTTTGAAAACACGTGCAATTTTGTGTGTGGGGGAAATTGAGCTTCAACACTATATACTATCCTTTAACAAACTAACAAAAACAAAACTATATAGAAAGGTGTCTCTGAACCGCGTTGCCGAGCTAGAGCCTCCTCTCCTATGAAAGAGTCCCTCTTTCGCCATCAACCTTACAACATGCTTTTAGTGCCATTAACCTTGCAACATGCTTTTAGAAATCTAAATCCATCAAGACTTATACAAACCTGAAATTCATTCTAGAATCTTTATTAGTACCAAATAGCTTTTATATGTTTTGTTATCATCAAAACGTATATAAACGGAGAGTGTAACCTTTTGGGCCAACAACACTATCTAATCTTTACAATGATCTAAATAAAATCGTAACTAAATAAACCGATGTCTTCTTGTAGAACTCCGTCTCCAAGTCGACTCGATCCAAATGTGATCCACCGAGTTTGACTCCAACCGAGTGCTAGATGTGAATTTGACGCTTAAGCTCTTGAATCATCATGTGAAAGCTTCAAAACACCTTTGTTGAAGCTAATCACCTACTAATATCTTGGTTAAATATCTGAAACTAAATATCACAAGATTATTAGTAAACTATAACTACATGAGTTAATTATCATCAAAACTAGAGTGAAGGGCCTCTGGGCCAACAATCTCCCCCTTTTTGATGATGACAAAACTCATAGAGTTATATATGCATGGATTAAAGTTAGGCTTCATAGAAGCTCCCCCTTAACTCATGCATAGCAATAAATAATAAAGATATGTAATGAATGCTCAACATAAATATGCATAAACATGCATAAAATAAGGAAATGAAACAAACATGATCTTTTATACCAATGAAATAAACATGCTCTTGGTACCAATTTTAAAATAAAAATGTTCTTAAACAATGTTGCTCTTGATACCAATAAAAACTACCAATAAAACTCTTAATACCAACAAAGATGCTCTTAATACCAATGGAAAGATGCTCTTGATACTAATGGTAAAAAATAACAAATTTAAACAAACATGCATAAACAAACATGCATATATAAAACTCCAAAATATCTTTCTCCCTTTTTGTCAATTCATCAACAAAGGGGTACAAACAATAAAAGGGCATAAATAATATTTTCTCCCTTTTCGCATAAATCAAAACAAGAAAGGTTATATGCTATATACATTCATGAGGAGGAGAGACGTGAAGTTAACTCCCCTTGCATACATACATTTATATGAAAAGAGATGACTAAACCCTAACCACATAAAGCAAAATATGCAATGTATAAAAGGAGATGTGAAGCTCCTACTACGCACGTGTACTACATACCAAAGAAATGTCAATTACTTTAATATGACATACACTCAACATGAATTTATATATAGAGAAGTTGTTAAGCTTCCCTTGCATATAAGCAATAAATATCAAAATGATACCAATTGAAAGATATAGCAATTTAGTTCGGAGGTATATATCAAATCATCATGATACCAATTTATGATACTAAATGAAAATAAACAAAACATTTTGAAGAAACCTACAAAAATTTTAATATCAATTGAAAGATATAAACATATAGGTAATCTTGATACCAATTTGTAAAAATTAGTACCAAATGAAAATATTTTACACTTTTGAAACCAATTGAAAAACATAAATCAATCTTTTTGGTTAAACACTAAAGTAATTTTGCAATAAAGATACCAAATAGAGAATAATATCAATTTAATATTCTTAATACCAATATTAAAAATGAAACATATACCAATTGAAAATAATTTTCATTAGGAGCATAGGAAACCAAATGAAAACTAAGATATCATTTTTCAACATAAAGAGTGGGAGTAAGATACCAAAGGTAACAAAACCGATTGAAAGGTAAAATATGAATTTTCTCCCCCTTTATGAAATACTAATGAAAACGATGCATAAGCTTGTATAAGATACCAATTTAAAAATAATTGTCATTAAGGACTAAATCAAGCTTAGCATTTCCAAATTTATGCTTAAAGATATAAAGATATAGTAAGCACAATCAAAACACACATATATATATGTATGAAAAGTTAAATACCAATCGAAATTGATACTATTTGAAGTTCAAGCATACATGTATAGAAACAAATATGAGTATACAAAATAGATATCGATTGTGAAACCAATTGAAAACACAATGATAATCAAGTATATAACTCATACTCCCTACCACCCATTTCATGCACATGTTTAAATAGATTTTCAATAATGCATAAAAGGCATGGTCGCCCAACCAACCACCCTTAGATGGGTAGGGATTTTCAAAAATAAATTTGAAAATAAGTTTAGCATATTTGAAAACTCTACCAAAATGAAAAATACGAACTAGTTATATGATAAAATTGAAAAACTAGTGTGAAATCCTTCAAGTAAGAAATAAAACAAGAATATATTCCATGAAAAACATGTAAGTCACACGATCATCAACACTCAAAATCTATAAAGCACATATCATACTCATGAAAACAAAGTCATGAGAAAACATTAAGTAAAGTGAGTGTATAAGAGTTATGTGGAAAACATAATCATGAAAATAGGCAATAAGGCTCAATGATGAAATTCCTTAAAAAAATATGAGAATCATCAAAATTTAATTTTCATTAAAATAATGCTAACTCCAAGGCATATGTATGTTTAGTCTAAATCTAAAGGTATACATACATACTGATAAATACAAATGAGTCTAAATAAGGATTTGCGTGAAATGCAAAATGACTCAATGGTATACATGTATATTCAATAGTTTTAAACAATTTAACACATACATGAAGCTAAAACATATCATCATGAAAACATGCATAAAAATAGAGAATACAAGTCAAAATGTATGTATCATTAAAATTAGGCTATACTAGCACTAATGGGTACAAATGAGTAATCAAGTACAAACATATACTAATCAATTTGTGGCTCATTAGTTGTACAAGTATATGCACAAGTTTTAAAAAAAATTACATCTAAACATGTAATTAAAACATGAAGCATAGAAACAAAGCATAAATATGATCATTATATGAATGCACATGTTTAGAGTTATGATATACATGATAGCTAAACTAAAGTGAGAACATAAAAGTAAGAATCCATATGAACATGGGTGTAACTCAAATACTATACATGTATGTCACAAATCTAATTATCATAGCATTTAACATAATAATCATAAAACATGACATGCTAAAAATTAATCATATGAAAGCATGTAAACATAAATGAGAGTTAGAGATAGTTACCAAAACCAAGAGGGCACATCTCTATGTCTCCCAACCAAGGTGGTCCTCCCACCAAACTCCCCTTGAAAGTGATGCATCCAAAATAGTCACCATTAAGCTCGGAACGCATCCATCTCAAGGCACCATCATTCTTACGTCAAGTGAGAGCCCACACCTACATCAAATAAAATAGGGGTGGATTTTGGTACCCATACTCTTTTGGGACCATAGGGGTTAGCACCTTTCCTAACCCAAACAAATTTATTTGCTAAATTTGCATCATGTATTCTATCATAACAATACTTAGCAAAGTGGCCCTTACGTCCACAATGTGTACATGTGTACACATGAGCATACATAGTGTTATGAGTGTGAACGTGAGGAGCATGTGTATGCCGTAGTTTGTGTGCATGCATATTTGGAATTTGTTTCTTTTGAAACAAGGATTCCAACCGTGTGTGGTTCATGGCACATTGGCTCAAAGTGGAGCCCAAACAATCAACACTCTTCTTAAGCATAGATATATCATTTTTAATCATGGAAGAAGAGGTGCATGCAATAGTTACACTAGGTGGTGAAGCTATTCTAGCATGGCAAACATGAGAGTCTAAATCATTTTTCAAAGAAATATTTTCTTAAAACCAAATCCAATTCTTTTGATATTAAAGCAATTTTCATTTTCAAAGATTCATTTTCTTTTATAACAAAATCAAGTTTTTAAGTTAAAGTCTTATTTTTCTTCAAAACATTTTCACAATCATTTTTTGTTTTAAAAATTTCATTTTCTTTTCGGGCAAGGTCAAGTTGGGATTTAAGTGAGTCACGTTCACTTGAAATCTCATCCCTCTCTTGCAAAACCAAATCAAGTCTAGAAGACATATTTTCATTTTCTTTGTTAAGTCCAAAACTTTACTTTTTCAATGCTTTATATTTTTCTAATAATTTTTCACACACAATGGAAAGTTCTTCGTTTAAAGCATCAACATCAACTAAATCATCACTGGAAGAACTAGCACAATCATCTAGATGAGTTTTTGAATTTACCTCAAGGGAGTTATTCCCTTGGACCATGTAACAACATTGTTCGGATTCTTCCTCACTAGATTCCTTCTCCATTATGTTTGACGTTTGTAGCGCGGGAGAGGTCAACGTGTTCCACACTGCAAAAGCGGAATCACAATGAGAAATTAAACACAAATATTCTTTGTTAAGCGTGCTTCTAAGTGCCGCTAGGGCTTATGCATTGGCCTTTATATGCTTACTATAACCAAGATAGGATTTTTTCGTAGCGGCAAGGAAAACATGTAAGCCTAGGATTTTTAGATACATACTAATCCTAAATTTTCACATGTCAATGTTGGAAACATCAAACATGGGAGGGGTCAAGCAATCTATGAGTGTATGAAAAAACAAATAAGTGTGCAAATGCAAAGACTAGATTAGCAACCAAGATCTCACTCCTAGGTGGTTAAACCTAATATCAGGAGTGTAGGCTCTGATACCAATTGAAAGTACACCTAGAGGGGAGTGAATAGGTGTAAGGGTAATCTAATGACAAATGTGTGGAATTTAAAAACTAATTGCAACACACTTAGTGTAACCAAAGAGTGTAGCCGAATTCCCGATGAAGGGCTCTGGACTATCTCCTCTAAATTCCTCTAATTAAGAGTTGAGGTGCTATATGGAGCTTTCTTGGTTCAACACAAGTGAGGCACACACACAATCAATACCAAGCATATAAATATGAATGAACAATATGAATCAATGCAAGGCACAATATAAAAGAGAGAGATTAGAGAAAGTGGATCAAACGCAAACACAAGGATATGTTTCGAAGTTCGAGCTCCCAGCTCTACGTCCCCGCCTTCGCACAGAAGGATTTCTACTAACTCGTCCATATAGGACTTCCCACACAGGGAGCCTCCACTGAGGATTTGGGTAAATACAAATCGAGAATACACAGCTCCTCTCTCAACCAATACAACCTCTCATTAGAGGCAAGGCACTAAGCCAAACAACTATCAACCTCACACTTGAGGAATAAGACACTTAGCCCCACAACCACAATCACCTCCACACTTAGAGGGATACAAACACCACTTCCACAATCACCTCTCCCTAGAGGGATATCAACACAATCACCTCTCATAAGAGGGTATCACAATGAATGGAAGGTAATAACACTTGGTGGTCTCTCTCAACCACAAACCAATTCTTTCTCACAAAATAATGATCCTAATGATAGGATAGATAGATAGCTCAAGTGTGAGAAATCAAGGAGTTAGAAATCAAATCACAAAGAAAAATACTTGAAAAAATAACTAGAATTTGATAGAAATGAAGAACAAAACAAATATCCCAAATCTCTATTTTTCTTTGCTTTTTCCAACCCTTGAAAACAAATAAAAGATAAATCTTTTGGCTTAAAAACTCTTTTGAAAACTTGAATATAAACATTAGAAAGAATGAGAATTTTTGCTCTTGGAAAACTTGTTAAAAATCAACTCAAATATGGGGCATTTATAGCCCCAAATGAAATCTGCTCGTTGGCAGCTGGAAAGGGCAGAATTGCCCTTCCGGTCGACTGGCCCAACGGTCAGATTTTTGACCGTTGTGCCTCCGGCCAACCGGAACTGGATATAGAGAGCAGCAGCTCTCTGCCGGTCGACCGGCCCGGTCGACCGGGGCCATTTCCAGAGAGCAGAGCTCTCTGGACGGTCAACCGCCCGGTCGACCGGCCCACCAGCCCTGGCTGCGTGCACGTTCTGTGCACGTCGGTCGACGGGCCCGGTCGACCGGCAGACAGCCTGGTCCAACTAATTAGGAATTTAAAACTTGTCTTTTTGGCTACTAAAAAATCCCATAAAATACACATAAATTTCACAAAAATCAGTTCATATTATATCTTTGAAATACAAATATGTGTGACAAAAACTCAACACATATTTCAAAAATTTGAACCATTTTGGTGAGATTGAAAATTTGCCTTAAACTAAAATCCGTATTTTTCAAAACTTGGATTTTCGAAATAGAAGTCCGATTTTTCCAAAACACATGTAAATATAAAAACATGATATTTAAACAACTTTGAAGCATATTGTATATGGATAGAATCCAATATACATGAAAAATATTATATCTATGTTTTTAACATTAAATCCAAAAATAAGTTTTGTTTAAATACAAAACTCCAACACATGAATAGGCTTATCAAAATAAGTTTTTCTAAGTATATGAAGTATAGATGTATATAGATCAAATCTAATATACATTAAACCATGTAAACTTGTTTTGATTCTATCTATTCATGAAAACCAAGATCGGTTAAATCGAAAAATCAAACATGAAACTTGTGTGTGTATTGTGAACTTGAGCATATCAACACTATCTAATCTTTACAATGATCTAAATAAAATCTTAACTAAACAAACCGATGTCTTCTTGTAGAACTCCGTCTCCAAGTCGACTCGATCCAAATGTGATCTACCGAGCTTGACTCTAACCGAGTGCTAGATGTGAACTTGACGCTCGAGCTCTTGAATCACCATGTGAAAGCTTCAAAACACCTTTGTTGAAGCTAATCACCTACTAATATCTTGATTAAATATTTAAAACTAAATATCACAAGATTATTAGTAAACTATAACTACATGAGTTAATCATCATCAAAACTAGAGTGAAGGGCCTCTGGACCAGCAGAAAATGCCCTTTTCACTTCCTCCCACTCCCCCCGTTGCCCAATCCCTCAATGATGCTCTGCCTCCTCCTTTTCCCTCCCTCCCCCCAAACTCTAACCCTAGCCCTACTTCACCGCTACTCCACCCATCACAGCTACCCCAACCACCGCCGACCTCTACCTCTCCCTCCCTCGACCAACCTGAACTCGACCTCACCGTCTCCCTACCCCCTTACTTCACCCCTGCCGACATCACCTGCACCCTCACCGCCTCCGCGTTCCCACGATGCCCACTTCCTCGCCTGGGCCAACAACCACCCCACTTATCGCCTCCACCCTGACTCCGCCCCCTTCGTTGCCACTGTCAAGCGGCTGGGCGCCACCCACCCCTTCCCTGAGCTCCACTCCCTCCCCTCCCCCTCTTCAACGCCCTCATCAACTTGTTCGCCAAGGCCCGCATGCTCTCCAGGGTTGTCCACGTGCACAACCTCATGCGCGACTCCCTGGACCTTGCGGCAAGGCTCGATCTCACGACCTTCAACCTCCTAACGCATTCCTCAGTCGAGTCGCCGTCGTCACCGTGGGTGGAGAGGAAAGTGAGCTCGAGTGAAGTTTTCTGTGGGTACTTTCGCTACAAAGACCGTTAACGGTCCTCGGATAGGGACATGTAAAAAGAGTTTAGAGTAATAGAGTGCATTGATAAAAGATTGAGAGTACATAGTTTTAAATGGGTAACCTTAGAAGTATTTTAGTGAAATTATCCATAGCTAGTTGCATTAGATCTCCAAACAAAAACACCTCCTTTCTTTACCCCTCAAATAAAAATAAAAAAACCCACTTCCTCTTCTATCCCTCACCGCTCCTCTCCTTCCTCTCCCCAAGGTCAAGGTCAAGATCCATCCACCTCCGACGCGACGATGGCGGCAGAGCTCGCTGGCGGCGGCGTGGATCCGGACGGCCCTGATGGCGTCCGCATGACGTGGAACGCGTGGCCCCGATCGAAGGTGGAGGCGTCCAAGTGCGTGGTCCCCATCGCCGCCTCCATCTCTCCGATCCGGGCCCAGCCGGAGCTCGTCACCCTCCCCTACTCCCCTCTCCGCTGCAAGCCTCCCTGCTCCGCCCTCATCAACCCTTACTGCCGCGTCGACTTCGCCGCCAAGATCTGGATCTGCCCCCTCTGCTTCTCTCGCAACCACTTCCCCCACCACTACTCCGCCATATCCGACACCAACGTCCCCGGCGAGCTCTACCCCCAGTGCTCCACCGTCGAGTACGCCATAGACCCCTCCACCGCCGCTAACTCCCCGCCCCCGCCCCCGCCTCCCGTCTTCCTCTTCATCCTCGACACCTGTATCATCGAGGAGGAACTCGAATTCCTCAAGTCCGCCATGAGGCGGGCCATCGGCCTGCTGCCTGAGAAGGCCCTGGTTGGATTAATAACCTACG
Organism: Agave tequilana; assembly: GCA_038442645.1. Lineage (NCBI taxonomy): Eukaryota > Viridiplantae > Streptophyta > Magnoliopsida > Asparagales > Asparagaceae > Agave > Agave tequilana. The sequence goes on along the minus strand of JAVJIF010008377.1, from coordinate 80,071 downwards.
GCACGCAGGTCCACCTCCACGAATTGGGGTTTGCTGACATCTCCAAGCTGTACGTGTTTAGGGGGACCAAGGAGATCTCCAAAGATCAAATCTTGGATCAGCTCGGGCTGTCTGGGGCGGGCCGGCAGTTTGTGAAGGGCGGAGTGCAGGCCAATGGGATGCAGCAGCAGCAGCACGTGATGGGGTCGTCGTCGGTGAATCGGTTCCTGCTGCCGGCTTCGGATTGCGAGTTCACACTCAATGCTGTAGGATCCGAAGAAAACTGTTAACTTTTTTTTTCTTCCCTTTCTTTCCCTTGCTCCCATTGCGAGTAGAGTAGATACGTTTATTGATGCTGTTTATTGTTTGGTCGGTTTGGCAGCTTTTGGATGAGTTGCAGACGGATCAATGGCCAGTGGAGGCAGGGAACCGGGCTCTGCGGTGCACGGGTGTCGCCCTGAGTGTGGCTGCTGGATTGCTGGGAGCGTGCTTGCCGGGTACTGGAGCTCGAATCATAGCATTAGTCGGAGGGCCTTGTACTGAGGGCCCTGGAATGGTGAGTGAATCTGTTGCTTCTCTTTTCTTATTTGAATTGATTTGAACACCACTTAGATGAACTAGATTTTCTAGCAAATGATGTGTAATTTAGAGTGTGATGCTGTCTGCATGTTAATCTTACTGGATCTCTATTGTCATCTGCAGATCGTTTCTAAAGATCTTTCGGAACCCGTACGCTCCCACAAGGATCTTGATAAAGATGCAGCTCCATATTTCCACAAAGCTGTCAAGTTCTATGATAGCCTTGCCAAACAGTTGGTTAGCCAGGGCCATGTATTGGACCTCTTTGCATCTGCCCTCGATCAGGTTCGAGTCATTTTCCTTCTTGTTTTAGTGCTGATTTATTACATAATCTGGACTCACATTTCTTTGATACATTTGATTTCATGACAATTCACAATGACAGAAGCCTGCCATCAGGTCAATATAATATTATAATGTGATATTAGTTAGGAAGGGAAGTTCTATAATGAGATATGCTTATGAACTTCAATTAAAACTACACAATATTGAGGCTAATATTTGAGACTGCATTCCATTTTGTGCCTCTGGACTGAATGCAGCTTCTGGGGCAATCTTTCTCTTTGCCACCCTGAAGCTATGGACTGTTTTCATAGTCCAGGGGAGCTTTGTGAGTCGCCCTTTGCGGCTTCAATTGTTCTGCATAACCTATATGGCAGAATCCTCTATTTTCCTATATTCTCTCTTGGTTTTATGGTGGACCCTTGTCTTTCAGTAGTCGCCTGGACCTGGAATGCAGGTTAATGATCATCCCTAAAATTTTGGTCATCGTTTTGCTGGATCCTTCTGAAACCCAGAGTTCTGCTTTATATCTGCAACCAGATTAATGGGCAATTGCTTGGACAGTCGATCTTACTAGTCTGCCAAATAGTAGTGCTTCCATTACAATCTGTCTATTCAGATGAATGCGGTACAATCCTCTCTGCGGAATATTATGAAGAATTGAAGTTTGTGAACTGCACCCATACCCATTTAATTGTGTCCTCTACAAACACTGTACTAAGTTAACACAACAGAGATTAAGTTTGGTTATCCTGCAAAAAATGCAAACACAGGGGCTTGCTCTTTCATCTCTCCCTCAAGTATGGATATCCTTTACTTATTAGGTAACCACAGTTTATTTTGTTAGATGGTATCTGGAAGGAAAATCCACGACCCCTATAGATACCATACTTTGCTTGTAAACTAGATGCACTTGAAAAAATCACATCCGATACCATCCTTTACGTGAGGACATGGTGTTGCTAATATGTTATATTCCATATTATGCAATAAAGAATAGTAATGAAAGGAATTATCATCTAATCCTATAAAGGTGTCTTAAATATGAGGCTTACTACTAACTAAGATTATATCCTTGCATTTTGAAGTGTCCCCAATCTTTTGTACTAGAAAACGGGGTCAACTTGTGAGTCGAGAGAGACAGTAGCTTGCTATACACACACATGCGCGCACATAAAACTAATAAAAGAACCCACCGGATATACAAATCCTATTGGGATTCACTCAGATTCTCATTAATACGTGGATTTGGATTTAGCAAAATCTTCACCATATTCGGGAAATTTCTGATCTGAGTTAATGAAATAAAGTCGGGTAAAATCATATTTGTTTGCACCCATTGTAGTAACAGGAGGATAAAGTAGTTATATTGTGAAAAGAAGATCTTGAGTGTTCAATATAGATCTTTGCATTTATGTGTTTGCTTTGTGGACCATACTTTGGTTATAAGCAAAATGGAAAGAAATACCTTGTAGTAACTTATTTTCATGTAAGCTTCCTTTCTTTTGTTATGAATGACCAATAGGTCAATTGATATTTTTCTATAATCTAAACCAATGGCATAATTCTAATTACATCCAGGTTGGGGTTGCTGAGATGAAAGTTGTTGTTGAAAGAACTGGTGGTCTTGTTGTCCTTGCTGAGAGTTTTGGTCATCCAGTTTTTAAAGATTCCTTCAAGAGAATATTTGAGGATGGTGAACAGTCTCTTGGTCTTTCATTTAAGTAAGTCTTGCTTGCTTTGTCGGGGATAGTCTCATGTACTGCTTTGTTTTTATAGAAAGTTAAGTTGATATTTAATGTACATAGAGATTTAATTCAATTGGATAAACACAAATAAAAACCTTGTTTCAGTGTTTGAAATAGCAAAAGTGTAAAGTGAAGAGCTTGACCTTTTCACGAAGCTAAGTATAAGGTTCAAAGTGAAAAGGGTAAGCTTCATGGTTTTTCATTTTTTAATAATAAAAATTATGTCATCTGTATAGATATATAACATACATATAACAAATTTATAAAGATGGTTATATTTATCTATTTTATTTAATTTAAATGGAAAAACGAAATGAGAAGGTAGAAAAGTGTAAGGATTATTAGCAATAAAATTTCTTGTTTGTGATTGATGTTACTTATGATCGGGAAGTGGGGCATAAGAGATGTCTTAATGTGATTACTAAATGTGTATGCTAGGTGATGAAGTGAAGTTGTCTATTTAAGTGCTAGGAGGTGAATTGGTTACGACCATCAAAGAAAGATGTTGACTGAAAACATGTAAGCAAGGGGATGTTGAAGCGTGCACTTCCAGTAATAATCTTTGAAGGAAAAATCACAAAATGTAAATTTCATTGCAAATAACACAAGCTTCGTATAAAATAGCATAAGCTTCATTGTTTAGAGCTTTTCTCGACAAGCTATGTAGCCAAGTGTTGAGCGCACTGAAATGAGCTTCGTGACGAGTTTGTTAAACATTGCCTTGCTTCATAAAGTTTCTGTCAGCAACTCGTTATTATCTTCAACTCCTGTTAAACAAGGCATTTTAAATATATGATCTTTGACTTATAATAGCATCCATATTATTTTTAGTTTACCATCTTAAAGCTTCAGTATGGCTATCTCTGTTGCATATAATCAACCAATCCTAATTTTCTTAATCTATTTTGGAGCCACTGCTGACCTCAATGTATTATTCTTGTTAACCACTGATCCACCTTTTAACTATCTCCAGTCACGTCTTGCAACTCCTACCTCTTGGATCTTTGACCACAGCACATTCTAAGTATATAATAAACATAGCCTTGTGCATTCAGCTCTGTTGAGTGCGATAGCCCCAATTAACAATTATATTTTTCTTTTTTATTTTCCTTTATACATGTTTGGTTAGGTGATGCGGACATCACGCAGTTCTTTATCTTTTCATGCCTTAGCTTATTCGAGAGATTTAGTAGTTTATTTCAGCTTTATTTGAGTTGGTATTTTAGCTTTATTTGTGTTCCTTTGTGGGCGTTTAGTACCACATCGGTTATTTCCCAGTAGTGTTGATGAGGACATCACGCAGTTCTTTATCTTTTCATTCCTCAATTTAAATTTTGGTTTCGATTTGAAGGTGATTGCGATCCAGTTGATTTTACATCATTAGGCCTACATGTAGTTCTTGTTGGTCCATTAAGTATGATTCTATCTCACTACTTATTGGCCCTGTTGAATATTCCTAAACCATCTAGATGGTTATCCTCGATAGGAGCAACCTCCATCTTCTTACAAATGCACTTGTCTCTTATCGTATTTCTTAACATATTGCTACTCATTCATCTTGCTCATTTTCTGGACATGTTTCTTAACTACTTAACATTAAAAACCCATAAAGCATTAGTGGTCTTATAGTTGTCTTTTTCTCTTCACTTTTATAGGCATTCTAGGATCACGTAATATTCTAGAATCACTTCTTCACTTTAGACCCTGCATTAGTTTCTTGTTTAATGATTTACCAAGCAGTGAAATGGTCACTCTTGATGTATTTTTTTGACCATTAGTTTGCACTATATGCTCCTTTCTTCTCACAATTTTGCTAAAGTTACATCACACTCAAGACACATGTAGATAGATACACACACAGTGTTCTAAAAATTATTCGTGCGGTCCAACACTGAATAATGATTAATCGGGGATTAATCAGAGATTAATGAAATCGAACATTTTAATATATTTAATTATATTTATATACAAGTACATATAAATATACAGAATTAATTATTGAAAATGCGTAAATATTATACACAACAATATCTAGATGTGAAGTTATAAATCATGATATGATGAACAACCAAACAATATGAATAAATAGTAAAAAAAGTAAGAGATTATCTCCTCGTATTAGTAATCTAAGATTTCAAATTTTGCAACATAAATATAAATCAAAGAACTTACCTGCAAAATAAGATAAATAAAAAAATTTGTCAATTTATCAATCAACATAATAAGCTTTAAAGAATGATGGAGAAAGATTGCTAAATAAGTTAATTTGAAAAATAATTAAAAGCAATAAAACATAAGTATCATTTTATGCAAAATATATAATAATAAAAAATCACAATTCATTTACTATTTAATAAATAACAAATTAATTGGGCGCTTAATCGTTTTGGACTCGGAGTGCCCGATTAATTGTTTTGGACCCGATTAAGTGCCCGAGCGCATAATTAGAGCGCTGAATGTAATATCACTCGGCCTGGCAACAATTAGGATCAATTGGTCGATTTATCCAACTTTTAGAACACTGTATATATATATATCAGAAATATGTATATCAGCCGACAGCTGAGAGTCTCTCTTAGCCTGCGGTGATGTGGCACAATATTTGCCACACCAATAAGTTACGGCCCGCTTATTGGTATAAGTTAAATTACTAAATGCCCCTAGGTAAAAAGGTACTTGTCCCGCAATTATTTATTATTATTTTTTCCCCTATTCTTTTTACCGCTCATTGTCAGATTTAGGGTTTCCTTTTCCTGCCATAAAGTTTTTTCTGAAAATAGCGATTTTCGGATCAGGTTTTTCTCCTTTTTATTTTAATGTCAACGTCGGGCAGTCCACTTTCCCTGCCAATTTTGGTCCCAGTCGTAAGCGATATCTATCTCCCGATTTAAATATGTACCATATATCATCTGGTTCAACTTTTTCTCAGAATATTGAAAGTATTGAAGGGTTGAGATCTTTGTATGCTGATCAAGAGGTTTTTATTTTATCAATTTTTTCTACAATTTCTTAAATGTAGAAGATTTTGTGTAGCGTACCTATTTAACAGTTTTGTTAAATAGTTTTGTTAAATTTTAGAAACAATTTCATAGCTTTGTTAAATTCGATCTCAGTCGCACCTATTTAAGATAATATACTAAAATTAATGAACTCCGACCACTAATTTAATACACTAAATTTTAAGAACTGCGATCACGGTTGCAGTTTGTATAAAAAATATTTTTCTAGTTGTCAAAGCTAGCTTTATAACTGCGACCTTTGTCGCAGTCCTATTTTTTATAGTTCTGACACGTGTCCATGTCAATTATTTCTATCTTATACACTAAATTTTAAGAACAGCGACTTAAGGTCGCAGTATATACTAATGAGAGAGTTTCACAGTTATTATTCACGTTTTTAAAAAACCTGGCCATACGGAAAACCTGGTTCTGTTTCCGATGGGATGTTAGCTTCAATATTTATATCTTTTTCTTCTTCATCTTCTTCTTCAACAGGAAGGCCAGTCATATTTTTCTTATCATTTGAAATATTGGCCATTCGACAAAAAATTTGAAAAAAATTGTGATCTTAGACAAATCTTATAGTTATATCGCAGATGAATGAAACTTTTACTAGAATAGCTATCAAGTAATCTGCGATCTTGGTCGCAGTCATAAACATTAAATCAGACAAGTAAATCCGTACTACAACCATAGTCACAGTACAAATCAATCAAATAAATATAACTGCGACCATGGTCGCAGTTTATTTATAATGAGTTATCAAAGAACTACGACCGTGGTCGCACACTATTGTACTCTAATCAAATGAACGCGACAATGGTCGCACTTGTATAAAATTATAATCAACAGTATATGGTCGCTAAATAATTAAAACTGACTATATCTGCATCAACATCATTTAGATCAATTTCAGCCAGAGCTCTGCTAATATTTTGGAGGTCCCATCTTACTGCCCGTGGGGTTTTGTCCTCCAAACCAGACCTCGGCTCAAAAATATCAGCCCTTTCACAGAGCCAATACTGTAAAATGTATTATTACATTAGTTTACATAAATTATGACAATATATAAGCAAATTTCAACAATATTTGCCAACTATGATATTCATACTTACAATAATTTGCACGGAGCATCCTTGCAGCTCATACGTGGTGTGCCTGAAGATGTCCATTGACTCAATCAGGAATTGCCAAACAGTTTTAGCCAACATATTGTCTTCATCAGCTGCATATTGGCAATTTGTTTCACAATATACCACGACACCGTGTATTTACTACCAGAAAAGAATCGAGTGGCTGACATATATATGACGATTATTGTTGTAAAGTCTTGAGCTGTAAGTCTTTGTATGTCTCTTATAATTTCATTTAAAGTCACTTGCTGTTCAAGCTGTTCATCCTTAGTCATATCTAATTCAGTCCTCCTTCTTTTCTTGACTAGAAGATCATTTAAAGCTTCTTCAATGGATACTTTTGTGATCTTCTTTATATTAGGGAAATAATGTTTTATAACCCCCTCTCCTTCATTGTACAGGTCTTATTCATAATGAAATCTGACCCATTGATAGGTAGACCAAAAGTAAGAGCAACATCCTTTATTGTTAACTCAATTTGTTTGCCCCTAATTATAAAGGTCCTTGTATCCCTATCATACTGGTCTACAACTTTTAGCATACTAATGTTTGATTTTAGACATTTTTCAGCACCAAATTCCTCATTGTAGAAGGCCATGATGATTGGGCCAAATGAGGTCTTCTTCATCGCATCTACAAAATCATCCTGAATGTGCTTTTTGAATTTTCTAATGAATTCGCACATAGGCTTTAGGCTCGATCTCATAGGACGAATTTTCAGTTCTTGTTTACCTGTAGATGCAGAAACATTAAAAACATTAGTATAAAATACCAAGTCGTAGTACCTTTATATAAAATTTGAAAAGAAAAAAAGACTGCGATCTTGGTCGCAACAGTCTTTAATAAAGTATAAACTACTGCGACCAAGGTCGCACTCATATATTACACTGTGACCGTGGTGACAATTTTCTAATTAAACCAAATACTTAACTAGTGAGATCCTTTGTTTTCTCATTCAGTGCCCAGGGTTGCAGTGTAATATATCAGTGTCCAATTAATCTAATTTAGTAGAATATAATACACTGCGACCAAGGTTGCACTGCAAGTTTGTAATTAACCCAAATAATTTGCCATGAAGGTGCCTTTGTATTATCATACTGCGACCAAGGTCGCAATATTCAATCAGGCTAACTTAGTCAACTGACTGCGACCATACCCCCAAAAAGGAGAAAATGAACGGCAACACTGCGAACATCAGTCGCAAAGTTTAAGTAAAAAAAACCTTAAAAAAACGAACGTGAATAATTTTTAAAACAAATAATTTTTAAAAGTCTGCGACCAAGGTCGCATAAACTTAAGACGCTAATGATTCTGACTGCGACCCAAGTCGACATAAAAGGGAATGAAATAAAAGATTTTGACCTAGGTCGCTGTGTTAAAAAATTTAAAACTTTAAAAAAAAACTCTAAAATAAAACTCTTTTTATCTTAAACTTTAAACTTGATTTAAAGTTTCAGTGTAAAAAAAACAGTTTTAAACCGCATAAATATACTTATTTTTGATGATTACCTCTTTAAATCATAAAAAGCGAATCTTTCTCTCTTACTTGCGATCATGGTCGCAAGTTTTAAAAAAAATATTTAATTACTTTTTTTAAAACCAAGAATCTTGAAAATTTAAAAAAACAAAAAATTTTCGTAAAAAAAAGTTCATCAAACACTTTTAATTTAAGTTAAGTTAAAATAGGAATATTTCTGAAAAAAAGTAAAAAGGGAATCAAAACTGAAAAAAGATAACGATTAAAATTTACAAACCCTAAAAAAAATTCTGGGTTTCCACGTTACCTTTTTCTGTGGATGATTTCTTTGGCGCCATCTTTAGCAGAGATTTTTTTTAAAAAAAATTTATTTCCATACGAAAATGATCAGAAAATTTGGGAAAGAATTGATCAACTGTTAATTTCATATCTGTAAATTTTTTTAAAGAAAAGGTTTTACATACAGTAAAATATTGTGAGGGAGGGTATTTTCGTCAAAGCAATTGTTGAAGTGACTGATACTAACTCGGGTTGGAATTTTTGGTTTTTGTCCGCCAAAATTAATGTCAAATTCGTGGCTGTTATGTTGTCACGTTCTGCCGGCTGAGAAACTCTCTCAGCTGTCGGCTGAGGTACAGTAACCCCTATATATATATATAGAGAGAGAGAGAGAGATAGACTTATATCCTTTCAAAAGGATTTGATCCCGGATCCTTCCCACTCAAATTCAACCCTCCAACATTCGAATACAAGATCCACTCCGTTGAAGTTGATCTATACTATTTCAAGTATCTATAAACCAAAAATCAAGTGTTTTAAATACTTTTTGCCCATCCATCAAGTAGGGAAAAACGGACGGCCTAAATAGTGAGTTGGTTAGTTTAACGGTGTAGAACATTTGAAATCTAACAAAAATTAGTTTATAGGGGTTTTTAAATGTTTAGATCATAATGAAATGGCCGGATCGAGAATTTTTATGTCTAAAGACATAGATCTAACCAACTCACTACTTTCGGCCGTCCATTTTGCGTCGCTTGATGGATAGGCAAAAAGTATTTAAAACACTTGATTTTTGGTTTATAGATACTTGAAATAGTATAGATCAACTTCAACGGAGTGGATCTTGTATTCGAATGTTGGAGGGTTGATTTTGAGTGGGAAGGATCCGGGATCAAATCCTTTTGAAAGGAGACAAGTCTATATATATATATATATATATATATATATATATATATATATATATATATATATAGGGCTTACTGTACCTCAGCCTGCAGGCTGAGAGAGTTTCTCAGCCTGCGGGACGTGGCTGAATATAGGCCACACATCGGTCGCAGAGTGTGGGCGCCAAAAAAATCAAAAAAATCCCGCCTAAACAATCGTGAAACAAATTGACAAAAATACCCCTTTTATATGACGACTGCGACTTCTAGCATTGAAAAGTAAAAAAACATTCCATGGTCGCAGTTACTTAATCATTTATCAGTTCCCAATGCGACTATGGTCGCAATAATGAACTGTTTTGGAGTTCAAAGTAATTTAAAATTATACTGTATTAACTTTTAAACTGTTTTGGATAACTGAACAGTCACCTAGGAAGTATACAATTTTTGGGAAAAGATAGAAAATATATTTGAGAGATATTCACGTGGTCCGAGAGCTTAAACCTTTTGGAATTCCGGGATTAAAAATATATAAAGGGTCATGAGCAAAGGATTAAAAACATACTAAGTTATTTTTGCTCAAACTCGTTACTCTCACTGTTCGGAAAATACATTCAAAAAATGTCTTCACCATCACCACCGTCTTCACCGGAAAGAAGCCAATACATTCAAACAATGTCTTCACCATCACCACCATCTTCAACGGAAAGAAGCCAATCATCAAATGATGATTTTATGTTTAGTTCTGAAACAATGTCTCGCTACGGGTCAGAATCTGAGCTTGATACAGACGACCCTTTCTGGGAGTTCATTGATGAACCAAAACACAAACATGAAGAGGAAGAAAGCGACGATGAGACTGTACCTGAAGAGGAGGAAGAGACAGAAGACGAAAGCGATACAGAAGACGAAAGCATGACTCTTGACGACGAATCTGATTACGATGGTGATGACGACGATTAGAAGTTAAAAATTGTATTTTGTTTTTCTTTTTAAATATATATAAATCTGTTTTCTAAAGTTAATTGTGTGAATTACATTTTTTACTACTATATATTGGTTGAAATACTGCGACCATGGACGCAGACTTAATAAATACAATGCGACCTTGGTCGCAGTTGCTGGTCTTTACTCTTAATCAACATCATTGTGACCTTGGTCGCAGTTGGTGGTCTTTATAAATAATCAATAACAACACTGCGACCTTGGTCGCAGTTGATGGCCGCAGTCTTAAAAAAATAATCTGCAATCTTGGTCGCAGTTGCTGGTCTTTAGTCTTAATCAACAACAACACTGCGCGAGGTGACACGTCACCGCAGCAGTTGCTTAGTCGCAGTTTTTGGTCGCAATGTCGACCCTGGTCGCAGTTGTTTCTGTTTGCACTGTAGTCTTATGCGACCTTGGTCGCAGTGTCGTCTCTGGTCCAAGTTGTTTTGTTTGCAATGCATGACTGCGACCAAAGGTCGTAGTTTATTAAAAAACAAATATGCTTTTTATTTATGTCCACGCATTTATCTCCAGGCATGTGAAAATGATACAAAACGATCTCTTATACAATAAGATTGAGTGTTACAATATAGCAGTACAAAGAAAACTAAACATAAAAAAGAGCCATTGTTGACTAAGAGCAGTGGTGTTATTGAGGTCTTTTTATTTATGTCCAGGCATTTATCTCCAGGCATGTGAAAATGATACAAAACGCTCTCTTATACAATAAGATTGAGTGTTACAATATAGCAGTACAAAGAAGAGTAAACATCAAAAGAGCCCTTGTTGAATAAGAGCAGTGGTGTTATTGAGGTCTCCGTGTATTAAAAAACTGTGGACGTCGAGGACCATGACTTCTTCTCTTGCGGACGACGAGGACCATGACTTCTTCCCTTGTGGACGAACATCGATCAAGTTCACCGGCCAAAATATTCTCCCAGAGGCCCAGCGAACCTGAAAAAGGACAATCAAGCTCTGGGTCATCTTCGTGCATAGGGTCATCTTCATCCATGGAGGCAGGCCCCTGTTAGAGACTCTGAAGAAGGCGGAAATTCTCAGAGCAATTGCTCTCGAATGAAAACAGTCTAATTATGGGCTGTTAAAGGGAGAGGGTGAGCCCTATTTATAGGCAGCCCATAATAACCATAATTAATGGTTCATTAATCAGAACCGTCGGCCTTAATGGTCTCCAACCGCCGGCGCCGGTTTGGCATTAAAAGACATTAACGCCTAAACCCAATGAAGAGCCGACGCGTGGACAACAACTTCGGGAAACAACGAATGGTGCGGGTTCGTCAACGTAGACTTGACGTTAAAAAGATCTCATAAAAATCTTTATGACAGGTCGCGTCTCACGGAGTGACTCCAAGTCGCATCAGACAACAGACAACTTTTCATTTTTCATTTAGATTCAAAACATGACTTAATCCAAAACAACACTTAATCAAACAACAACACGGCGACCTTGGTCGCAGTTGCTGGCGGCAGTCTTAAACCAAAACAGCAGTGTTGACCTTGGTCGCTATGCATGTTAATCTAAAAGGAAAACACTTACTTAACGTACTGCGACCAAAGTCGCAGTCCATGTAATGCAACCTTTGATTGCAGTTGCTGGCCATCTTTATCAATAACAACACTGCGACCTTGGTCGCACTTAACCATGTACACTGCGACCATCTTTATTAATAAAAACACTGCGACCTTGGTCGCATTTAACCATGTACACTGCGACCAAAGTCTTTGACTAAGGTCGCAGTTTAAATGTACAATGCGACTAAAGACTCTGACTACATTATATACAAAAAAATTAAACTATAAAGTAGAATTTTATCGCAGGCTGAAAACATTGATCTGAAAAGATTTTATATTTTCAAAAAAAATTTTATCCCAGGCTGAAAAGGAGAAACTAGATCTTTCAAAAAAGAGGTAAAGAAATAAGGCGAAAAGTAATTTATATCCTATAAAGAGCGGCAAAATAAAAGGGGGAAAAATAATAATAAACAATAAGGAAAAGTTATCATAAGGGGTATTTGGTAATTTAACTTCTCCCTAAAAGCGGGCCGCAAGTCAGTGGGGTGACAAATTGAGCCACGTCACCGCAGGCTGAGAGAGTACTCTCAGCCCGCGGGCTGATATACATTTTTCTCATATATATATATATATATATATATATATATATATATATATATATAAAAGAGAGAGAGAGAGAGAGAGAGAGAGAGAGAGACTTGTGTCATTCCGGAAGGATTCGATGTCGAATCCTTCCCACCCAAATACAACCCTACCACATCCGAGTGCAAAATCCACTCTGTTGAAGTTGATCTACATTATTTCAAGTAGGTAAAAATAAAAAAATCTTGTCTTTTGAATACTTTTTGCTTATTCATCAAGTAGGCACAAAATGGATGGCCGAAATAGTGAGTTGGTTAGTTTAACGGTGTGGAATATTTGAAATCTAACAAATAATGGTGTGTGAGGGTTTTAAGTGTTTAGATCATGATGAAATTGTCGGATCGAGAATTTGTATGTCTTAAGATGTAGATCTGAGCAATATGCTATTTTTTGCCTTCTATTTTGTGCCTATTTGATGGATGAGTAAAAATTATTCAAAATACATGATTTTGGTTTTAGTTACTTGAAATAATGTAGATCAATTTTAACGGAATGGATCTTGCATTCGGATGCTGTAGGGTTGTATTTGAGTGGGAAGAATTCAGCCTCGAATCCTTCCGGTGACACAAATCTCTCTCTCTCTCTCTCTCTCTCTCTCTATATATATATATATATATATATATATATATATATATATATATATATATATATTAGATTATAAAGTTCCTCCACCTTTCTTTCAAATTATGCAAGTTTCTTTTTCTACAGCAATGAATATATGTGAATCATATAAAAATAGGATCTGGATGAATGTAGCACTGAGAATTTTGGCTGACATGTAATAATGCAACATTAAATCTTAAAGAATATGCTGGATTATGTATAGGATGATTGTTGCAACTTAATAACAATAAGTAATTATTTTAGCCATAGTCATATCAAATTTTGATGTTGATATGAAGACGTGCTATTGTTAAATTTGTTTTTATTTGACATGTTCACTAATTTAGTAATTCGTAAGTCACCTATTTGACATTCCTCTCTTTGCTCTTTCTCCTTTCTTCCTTACAGGGTTCTTATCTCTCTCTTTCTCATGCTCGTTTTTTTATTTTTATTTTCAGCACTGCTAGGGATAAATGACCCAAAAGAAATCCTTAAATCATCTATTCAGATTTGCGTGAAACCTTTCTTTTTAATAGTTTTACACAAAACCCCTTTGTTTATTCAATTAACAGATAATATGAGATCTATTATAATTTAACATTGTGCTTCTGTAAAATTTATATGTTGTGTTATTATTTAACTTCCTAACATGAACAATTAATTAATAATAATTAAAAAAATAAAAGTAATATTAAAAATACAGGTTGTTACACATATCAAGCACAGCATAAGCATAGCAAGCATAAACATAATTAGTTTTATGAGTGAACTTTCTAGATTTATAACCCCTCCCCGAAAACTAAAGAACAAGCCTAATTTCAATCAGTCATCATTCGTCCCCGAGAGGTCGATCATTATCATCTTCAAAATGATATCTTTATTTTCTTCATCATCTTCTTCACTCTTGAAAATTTCCTCTCCCCCCTTAATTACCTTATTTCTCTATCTTTCTTTTTTTTACCAATGACATTAAAAATTTCAATGTCCTATCAATAATTGGCATAAAGCTTATTAAATACTTGAAAAATCAGGAATTAACAATTAAATGATTAGCATCTACTAGAAACTAATAGCTATACCTTTACTTCCTTTTTCGTTCTGTGTATTCCTCTAAGGGTCTGTTTGGATTAAGTGGGTGGAAGTGGGGAACTGTCATTTCCCACTTCTGCTGTCTATCCAAAAACTGGAAAAGAAAAATGAGAAAACCCTTTTGTGTTTCTCTTTTCCCTTTTCCACAATCATTTCCTCACTTCCAGGGTGCTACAATTAATTTTGTGATCATGTAAATCTCATTTGCATTCTAATTATTGTCTAATTTTTTCATAATTAATTTTTATTTTAATATTATTTTACGGTCAACTTTGTGGTCAATTTTTCCACTTCCACTTTCACATTACTAGCCAAACACCAGAAAACACAATATACTTTTTCACTTCTACTTCCCAACTACCAACCAAACATCAAAAAAGATACATACAAATTCACATTTTCTAAAAGGAAAAAACCCTACTTCCCACTTCCTCACTTCCGCCCACTTCCTTGAATCCAAACAGCCCCTAAGTTCAATAAAGTCATGTATATGCATCCAAGACTTCTCTTCCATTATGCATTGTCCTTCCTCCAGACTCCTCTCGTGGTCAGTTATAATATATGAAATTGGATTATATGTCTCCAGTTTTTCCCGCTTTGTTTGCCTCATTTCCAATTAGAGCTTTTACTAGTACAAAAACCATGACACTGAGCCTTAGTTGCTGCAATCTATTCTTCATCCTAGTGACATTAGGAGGCTCAACATCCGAATTTTATTTCAAAATAGTGGCTTAGGGTTGGTTGTGTTTTTAGTAGTGAATGGCGAAAGAAAGCTGGCATGACAATAGGTTGTGTTTTTAAGTATCTTGGTTTTGAACGTTCTCCTTTACTAAAAGACTAGACCTGTTTTGAAACTTGCGACCTTCGATTTAAACCAAACGTCTCTCTAGGTCGGTTTGGAATTGATTTATGATTCAACTTATCATGTATCCCGAGATTCGAGTCATGTTGCATGATACACTAACCGTATATAAGATCGATCCGATAGATACATACATAAAGGTTTGAATTGATTTTCCTCTAGATCATATCAAATTGTAAGATACTATGGCATATTGTAAGACACTGACAACAGTGCAACTCATATATGCTAGAAATGCTATTATTGTCTGAAGGTATGAGATTTGTTTTTAAGGATAATTATTTATATTTCCTTTTACTAGTTTCGAGACTGCTCCTGCTTTTTGCACCTATAACTATAATTATTATAATTTGGTTTACCGGCATGTTTATAGTTCTGATATATAGCTCTGTACAGAAAGCATCATTACTTCTCAAGTTTATTGCTAAAGTTTCTATTCTACATCTTCTGAGAACTGGGACTAATGATGTTTCATGATCAGTGTCGATGTGTCATAATTATAATTACTTTTGTTTCAGCGGTACACTTGAGATCTACTGTTCTAAGGACATCAAAATCCAGGGAATCATAGGGCCATGTACATCTTTGGAAAAGGTTCCTTCTCTGGACAACCACTTTGTTGCTGATTGATGTCATGTCATTTATCTTGTGCAACTACATTTTTCCAAGTATATTTATGTTTTTTTTAAAGATTATCTGAATTAATGAGCCCCCTGTGATGCATGCAGAAAGGAGTTCTTTGTGCTGATACGGTTGTCGGACAAGGAAATACAACCTCATGGAAAATGTGTGGTCTAGATGGAAGAACTTGTTTGACGGTTTTTTTGATATATCACCTAGTGATCGATCAAATCAGCCAGGAATTCCAAATCCACAGCTGTACTTACAGTTTGTGACGAAGTATGTTCTTATGTTTAACTTTTCCTTTTCATTCTTTTATTTCCTGTTGAGAATGATATTGCTTAGAGGTATGATGTTCATATGCCTGCAGTTACCAGAACTCTGAAGGTCAAATGAGGCTGCGAGTTACAACTGTCTCGAGAAAATGGGTTGATGATTCTTCCAACACAGAGGTTATATTTTATTTTTCATTTTTTACTTCACCCTCTATTTGCTTGCATATCCTTCTAAATGTTTTTTTTTAAATATGTTTATTGAGACAAATATGATGAAGGCTGATCAATCATCATGATAAGAATGACAAGGTCACATTTCTTGTTCCAGCCTTTCTGTTGTAGGCATATGGTGATCCACATGATTTTCTATTTGATTATTTTTTTATAGGCATCAAGTATATGTAAAATATTGAGTCTCATCAAATATTTTAATTACAACAATGTAAATTTAGCAGGTTTTGGGAATTCCAATTTTGCTTAAATTCTACCTGAGTTCCTAACTTACACTGTTTCAATGAAAACATTGGCTATTGCTTTTAGAGATCCATAAAAAATTAAAATATCAGTTGGAAGTAAGAAAGTACTTGCTTTCTGGTTGGTGGGTCTATTTTTTCTTCTTGTTTTGTTTTATTTGTTTTTTGTTTTTTGTTTTTTTTGTTTTTTTTGGGTGGGGTGGGGGGTGGGGGAGTGGGGATTGTGTGCATGTCACTATTCATCATGCTTATGTGATTTCTGGAGCCCACCAGACTTATTGGACCTGATGCTTTTGAACCCTTGGAGTTGATGGTATCCAGATCATAATTTAAACACACACACACACACACACACACACACACACACACACACACGTCTGTGTGTGTGTGTGTGTGTGTGTAGACTTGTATAGTTCCGGAAGGATTCGAACCCGAATCCTTCCCACTCAAATACCATGCTACGATATTCAAATACAAGATCCACTCTGTTGAAAGTGATCTTCATTATTTCAAGTAACTAAAAATAAAAAATCATGTATTTTGTGTACTTTTTGCCCATCCATCAAGTAGGCGCAAAATGGACGGCCTAAAAGAGTAGCTGGTTGCAGTCGGTCTTTGTTGGTCTTGGGTTTAGTAGCAAGCTTTTCAGTCCTTAGTCACAATAGCTTATTGAGGTTGATGTCATCCATTTCTAAACTTATGCTGGTCACATTCATATGCTTGTGATTGTAACATCTTCTATATGTGGCCTAAAAGGGTAGCTGTCTACCACCTAAGTTTCTAGGCACCTGCCTATATTGAGGTGGATTGTCATAAGGTCTGGGAGAAACCTGAGTTGAGAAACCTGAACTTCCGAGTTAAGCAAAGACGAGTTACGTTTTAATTGCAAATTTGCAATAGGATGAAGTAACCAATAACAATATATATTTATAATTAATTTATATTGCAATTAACCCCCTGATGTTATTGTGATATGTAAAAATTGTTATCTTTTATTTAATTTTAAATTTATTTGTTAGAAATATTTTAAGTGTCCAAAAAAGCATGCTTCGTATGGGTTGCTTTCTCTGTGAACATGACTCGAAAGGAAAATACTTGCTCATCATCGGGTGATGTCTGTATGGAGAAGGGCCTTTTGTGATGGGAGAGTGGTTGGTCCTGCTGGTTGCATAGTTAATAGACTCAAGGACCTCACTTTCATGTGCATGTCATGCACCTAAAATCTAGTCCTGTATACTCTAAAAACCAATTCTTATCAACCCAACCCAACCCAAACCTCATCAAAATGAAAGTCTAATGTCAGGAGGCCTTGGGGTTGTGACTCGAGAGTGGAGCAAAAATCAGCAGCAAAAGAGAGATCCCCCAATTCTAAACACACACATTTTTTTCTCCTCCTTTTGATGGTTTGGACAGTTCAGTTCCAACATTTACATTAAACGAAAAACGCTAGCTGATTCTTATATTGCTCAACTCTGAACAAAAGGAGGGTGTTTCTAACTAGGCTGACCAGGTATGGAGGGGATTATTCTGACTGTGCAGTTTAAAGCCTTATCCTAGAACCCCAATGTCTTAGTTATGACCGATATTTTTTTTGGTTTTTTCTTGCTTGCTTTACGCACACATTTACTGCACATTATTGTTTCCTTCTGCTGATAGAAAACACATTGCACCTGCAGGAATTGGTTGAAGGTTTTGACCAGGAAACTGCAGCAGTTGTTTTAGCAAGATTTATCTCCTTGAAAATGGAGATGGAGGTAAGATAATAACCTGTGATGGTCTACAAGATTGCAATGCTGTCTTACTTCAGTTTTTCCAGTTTACTTTGATCTTTTGTATACTATTACTTATCAATGATTTGTTTTGTTTTTTTTCCTTCTGCAAGTCAATGCAAGTAAAATATAAGTTAGCTCAATGGTTTCATGAGAAAAATAATCAACAGTCATTTTGCTCCACTAGCAGTGAGTGTGTGTGTGTGTGTGTGTTAATAATGTTGGTTACTGAATTTGATTTTGTATCGTCACATACTGGCATAAAATGAGAGCTGATTCTTTCATTTTCAGAAATAATATTTTCATTTCCTTTTTCATTAATTATTTTCTTAATATAGCTTTCTTTAGTCATGGTGGCATAAGTTATTTTGGTTCAATTGTCTTATAATGTACAAATTGTTTTCTGGTTTGATTTATCAGGAAGAGTTTGATGCAACCAGGTGGTTGGACAGGTCACTTATCCGCCTATGTTCGCGGTTTGGTGATTATCGAAAAGATGATCCTTCTTCTTTTGTAATTAACCCGAATTTTTCAATATTCCCTCAATTCATGTTTAATCTACGGAGGTCACAATTCGTACAGGTATTATCAACATTGTATTTCAAATTTCAAGTATCTGCATTTTGCGCCTTTTTGTAACTCACTTTGTTAATGCAGGTTTTCAACAACAGTCCCGATGAAACTGCTTATTTCCGAATGTTGTTGAACGGGAGAGCATAACCAATTCTGTTGTCATGATTCAGCCTTCACTACTTTCATATTCTTTTAATGCACCTCCATCTCCTGCACTATTGGATGTAGCATCCATAGCTGCAGATCGAATACTCTTGCTCGATGCATATTTTAGTGTTGTTATTTTTCATGGCATGACAATTGCTCAGTGGCGCAATATGGGTTACCAGAGTCAGCCAGAGCATCAGGTAACATTGTTGAAATTATAATTTTGCAAATTTATTTTGTTTAGGTGTTCTCCTGATCAGCAATCTGTATGCCACATGTCATATACTTTTAGTTGTGGAAGTGGAGTCTTAAAATTAATAATGTTAGTCAGATATTATTTCTTTCGAGGGAAAATGAATTCTCCAGTACTCATCTGAGGTTTCCTGATGAGGATCTCGGACGTGACTTATATACGCATTAATAAGTCAGATCTCACATCACCTAAATAATATATGAGTTGGTATAAGAGTTAACCGTTCATCTAGATTTAAACCAAGACTTGAAATATTGACTGATGATGATACACATTGTCTGGATGTTGATAGGTTTGGTCCAAAGCTGCCTGATATGAAGTTTTGAACAGTACATTTCCCTAAAATTGTACACTTGGAACCAAAATTTTCCAACCCCATTTCCATATAGAGGGCAAATAGAAGACATATTTTTGGGGGGGGGGGGGGGAGGAGACTTGTACCTAGAACGGATGATCCAAAGGCTGAGGCAATTGGAAGCCGCTGGAGATGGATCTTAAACTCCTAGTAAAGCTCAGCTCTCCACTATCCAATTAGAATACCTTTAGAAATGGATGGGCAGATGGGCCCTTTCTCCACCATCCAATTTTCCTGTCCAGATAAACTGGTCAAAGTACATGCAAGTGGTAATGCTAATTTTTTATTTAAA
This sequence comes from Agave tequilana, assembly GCA_038442645.1. Taxonomy (NCBI): domain Eukaryota; kingdom Viridiplantae; phylum Streptophyta; class Magnoliopsida; order Asparagales; family Asparagaceae; genus Agave; species Agave tequilana. Next base: position 60,240 of record JAVJIF010008377.1, on the reverse strand, counting down.
TCATAATTATCATTTGACGTAATGACCATTTTTCTATCATATTAAGTGCTTAAGAATTGAAATCTAGAGAGCGGTGTGCTTAATATTTCTTTATCATAATTATACTAAAATAATAATCATTAATGACTAACAATCCAAGAGGTAGGAATGCCAATTTGAAATAATATTTAAAAAAAATTTATTTACTATTAACACCAAGAAAAATGCAATCAATTAGAAAAAAGTTAAAATAACTATAGTGAACACAATAGAATTAGCAAAATTGTACTGAAGTAGTTGGGAGTTTTGTACTGAAGTAGTTGGGAGTTTAAAAGAATTATCATAACAATTAAAAAAAAAATACAAAAGTTGGTATTCAACTAAAAGTCCAAATCATGTTACCACTAATTTTACAGATTTTATATTAAATTTGTAAGATGTTAGAAAATGATAAGAAATCATTTAACTTTAAATTTTATAAGAATTTTTAACATATAAAAAATAATAGTAGTGTTGTTATCTTCGAATGATTACAATAGGATTGTTAATTTTTATATGCAATGTTGTAGGAAATTATCACGAATAGTACATACTTCTATATAATAAAAAAAAATTAAATTAATTTATATGGAAACACATTTAATTTCTGTATCCATTTTCGTGTTCAATAAATAATAATTCAAATATTATTATCTTTTAGAAAATTATGGTGCACCAACTATATCGTGTACAAGACTTCATTAAGAAAAATCTAAACTAAATCAGTTATTAAAAAGTATGTCAAAAATGTTGCTAATTGTCTTTCATATTTGTTGGAAAATTCTAAGTACCCCTAACTCTTTAAAAGCTGATGGTATGAAAAACCTCATATTCCCTATTCAAACCACCGAAACTCTTAATGCCTATACCTAAAAGTGCTTCCTAATATTGATTCTGAGATTTCAAACCTTGATCCATCCACCCTCGTTAGTGGCATTTCATTTGTCTACATTGTAGCCATGATCAAATATCATCATCATCAGAGCATTTTCGCATTAAAAAATGGTTTTGGCTAAGCATGACTCAAAGCCAAGGAAGCTCCACGAAAGAAATGTTTAGGTTTTAACAATCTAGAGTCGACATGAGGTTCACCCAAGTTTATATGATTTTCAAATGCATTAATAAATTAGATCCTTAACCATGTGTATGCATTGGGTTGTCTATAAAGACTAAACTAGCAAATTCAGACTTGTCATCTAAAGTCTAGTTGGTACCCGTAGCCTACTAATATTCCAAAATCTTTTCTAAATTCTATGTGACCCTTTGCTAGCATTAAGTTTCATCATATAGCCTGAGTTGCAGTTTTATAAATGTTGCTTGCTTCTGAAAGGTGTTGTGACGGAATTAATATACTCCGATACCAATTGTTTCGTGCATAACCCGGGATACCATACTTACTATAATATCAATAGTTGGGAGATACAAAGATCCCCACCGACGACCTCAAGCACGCCATGAGATCGATTACCTTGAGCACACAAGATGAATATTAAAAGATATAAGAAGAAGAACACACAATTTAACGTGGTTCGGCCCAAACTTTGCCTACATCCACTGGGAAAGAACTTGAGAGTTTTATTAATAAACTTGATACAAAGAGATCTAACATTCCTCTTGATGATACAAGAGTATTCACCTTCCCCTTGAATCTATGCCTAGATTATAATAGTTTATCTTCTTTCTATGCACCTTCATCTTACTCCTCTCTTTCTTGGCTTTTTAGGGCCTTCTTGGCTGTTCACCACAACTTTATTCTCCTTTTCTGCTTCACTTTACAATGTTGGGTTGCAATCTTTATTTATAGGATTTTACAAGACAACTCCTATTTGGACTTTGAGATGATCTTGGCCATTGGATGCTTGAAGAATCTTGATCAAACCTATTAGGAGTTGATCTCCTTGATCTAGAAGGATTCTAGACCCTTTAATGTTTAGAAACAGATCTTCATTGAGTAAGAATTGAATCCTATTCATACTCCTCCTGAAAAGGAAACTCGCAATCGCCTGAAAAGGAAACTGCTTCACCTTGATTCGCTTTATCTGATTCAAGCCATCATCTTCAACTCAATTGGATTTTCTTGGACCATCATCTCCTCTTGAAAAATAAGGCAAAATCCTAACAAAAGGTACCCGTAAGTTGTATGCACCTCAGGTGCCCACTCATCCATTAGTAGGACAAATGTGTCTTCTGTCATGTTTGGCTTATGGGAATTCGCCTCTTAAGTATATATTCAATTCATGCAAGGGGCATCACAGCCTGTTTGTTGTTTATCTATCCTCCTGAAGTATCTGAGTCTGTTGTAACAATAAAGCCTAAAAAATATAATATAGAAATAGGTGCCAACTTCTCTTTGCTAGGAAAGTCAAAAGGAGTAAATATGAAGAGATCAGAAGCCGAGATTTTTGCTTCTGTCTCATTTGCTTTTAGATGATTAAACATTTTCACTGTCTTTCAATCATTGGTTTTCAATTAACGGACTAAATGGCCTTAAATCTGAAAGGAGAAGAACATTCATGTTAGTATGTTACAGACCTAATGACTCAGGATGAAGGTTTTATCATCTTTGTTGTTTTCCTTGTAGTTTTTTGCCCCACTTTTGGCTCTTCTTGCACACCACTGTTGTATTTTTTAAGGGGTAATCATTTAAATTAGACAGACCTTCTGCACTAATATATTTTGATTTATCATTTATAAAACATTTGCTTTGCAGATATAATTGTAAGCTTTACAGGTGCCATAGTTGTCAACTTGCGATATGCATCTAATCATTTTTATAGGTACTGTATCGCGTAATTTAAGATACATTAACTCGTGCAATAGTTAAGCAACTAAGCATTTAATTATATATAACAATAATATAGACCAATTTAAACATAAAACAATGAATAAATAATGAGATATTTTTTTTGGGAAGAGGACGGAGGTCATCCTCCAGCCATACACACACATCCATTAGTGATTATCCAAGTCAAATCTCCCGTTCGATTACCGCGGGGATTGACTTGGGACCTTCTTCTTGAGAGGGAGGGGTGTTTCTAGTGGGCTAACTCATTGATTAATATATAAGGAGATATAATCTGAAAGACTTAGTTATGTAAAATTCAAATGTATGTAAGTATATACACAATTCGTACTTTCAAGTTTAAAGTCTAATGACCATAAGGCTATTAATTAAAATAGCATCATTAAACAAATCTTAATTTGGCACTTATTATAATAAGCTAAAATCTTTGTTAGTGTCACTATGCTAAAGCATCAAGTAGCAACGATAGTAACATATACTTAATAAGGTCAATTAATCCCAATAATTACATCAATACCTACTTAATTGAGCTAACAATTATACAATTAATTAGTAATACATTATCTTTTTTGGAGAACCTAATCTAACAATTAAACAATCAACAATTATATATCATGTTTTAGATAACACTAATGTTATAAACAGAAACCGAATGAGACGAGAGATACTGAAATTGAACACACGTACAAAGAGAGAACTACGGTGGCCAAGCTTGTCATTGCTAGAACTGAGGTGATTGAAATAAAGACGACCAAGAGATGAGAAGAGCGGTTAGATCAAGTGAATAATCTATTGAGTCATCACGATCTATATCCTATAACCAAAATAATGGCTTTGAAACTCAAATCAAACCCAAAACCCGAATTTAAAATTCGTAGATAACATATTGGACAATACAAATTTCGTATTGTATCATATCATTTATCTTGTGATACATATCAGGTGTGATACGATCAATATGGTTATTGTGCAATAACTAACCTACCTCGATACAACCTTCCGTTTCGTATTGTTTCCATATCATATCTTATGATACATATCTTGTAATGTATGATATTGACAACTATGATTTGCACTTTGTCAATACTTTTAGGGGGATTTCGTTTCAACCACCTATGTGAAACTATAATTAGAAAAAAACTCGCTCACAAAATTTAATTCGCTTCAGCCACTTCTTTTTTAAAGAAAGAGCGCGTAATATTAAGCTGAGGACTGCGATCGCAGTCCTCACAAAAAAGCCCTATTTGAGTCTTTATTCTCACAAAAATGCATTGTTTCTGAGTCTTTATTGGGACTGTAATCATGATCGTAATTCTCACAAAAACACAAATTTTCAGCCTATATTAGAACTGCGACAATGATCGCAGTTCTCGAAAAATGCCCAAATTTTCAATTAATAAAAGGATGGCGATCATAGCCGCTATCTTTTAATAAAGAACTGCGACCATAGTCACAATCCTTAAGTCGCAGTTCTCATATCAGCCATCATCAACAGACCCCCTCCTCTGTTCACCGGCATCAAATGATCCCTAATGCTTTTCAGATCTAAATATTACATCAATCACAAACACAAACAAAGCTCATCGCGAGCACGAGCAAACGAGATCTGCAAAAGGTTGATTTTCAAAAAAAATTTGTTTTGGGGGCTCTGCCCCCCTCGGCCCGCGGGAGGGGCTTATCGTCCCCCTTCCAACCCTCACGTCGACTTTACCACGAAGGTTGATCCATGAATTACTCTGTGTCGGGGTCAGGGTTGAGGGGGAGAGCAACGTCAAGAGTGATAGGGAAGGGTAAAAGAGGAAATGAAAAAAATATAAAGTGATAGTTAGGAGGAATCAATTTATGCTGATGTGGATGAGGATGTAACGAATTTTTTCGTACTATATATATATATATATATATATATATATATATATATATATATATATATATATTCTTTTGCAAATTAATATTATTTGATAACAAGTAAGCATGGTTTCAAATATCGGCTGATTTTGATAAATATTGTAATATCTTATTGGGTTTTGGAGTACCTGATAAGATATTAACCATATAATACGAGCAGGTATGAGGGTTGGTATTTTAGATATGACCGATATTATGTTTATTGACGGCTGATATGGACGATATTAATATTGAAGACTATCCGGTATTGATACTGAGATGTTGCTATGAGATACGGGACAATAAAAATTTCAAAAAGCGAGTAGTTAAATCTAAGAAAGTAAATTTAACACGTTGGTGACTTGTATTTTGCCACAAGATATGTGCCAGTGGAAATTTTGAAAAGAAGAGTAATATCTTGGGAATAAAGTATTGGTGAGCCATTGATGAACGTATGGAATCTAGTGTGGCACTTGTAGTCTGACCCTAATTACATTGTCTTCTTTTATTAAATTAAACTAAAGAGAAAATATTCAAAATATATAGTGATATACGTGTTCATGAAGTAGACCCATCAAGTAGTAGGGTTATTAAAGAACAGCAAGGGAAATTGCTATTGCAGAAAATCGAATTTCACATGGACGATAAGGCAGTAACCTGAAACATAAGTTGCTTGATAATATGAAATAAAAAATAGAAGAATGACATCATTCTATTCTGAACTAAAGCAATTAACTCTTATTAATTAAGAATCCTACTACCAGATCCAAGACACTATTAAAGATCCTAATCACGAACAAACTGATCTTATTTTACCCTAGACATGGGCTTGTGATCAGGGAACACCTGTCATATGCTATGTAGCACAGACTCTTCTATCATGTCGTGTCCATTTCAACTTGCCGTGTCCGTGCAACATAAGTCATATGTTAATATAAGAGCTCTGATTGGGTTTGAGATTAGTTGGTTTGGAATATTAAGAAATTGAGATAGCTTCAACTTTGAGATAGAGTTTGTTGAGTGAAATTAGTTCAACTAATTCAAAAACAGTTCAAAAGTAGTAAGAGAGTCAAAATATTGAAAAGACAAAGGTTGGATGTTTGGACGGAAAATAAACACTTACCAAAATAAACACAACCTAAATGATTTCAAGTTGCAAATTTGACAGATCTTTCTTCAAATATTCCAACTGGCTCTTCTTATATGAGTACATGCAATGTCTGTTCAATTAGTTTTAAAGGAACAGTAACACAAGTCTGAATGAGGAGATGACAATATTAGTGAAATTTTGATGAGTTTATAGTTTATTGTTCTAGTCAGACTATGGGTTCACATATTTGTTATTTTAAAGTTAAATTTGGAGTCCACCAGTCCTAGCTGGTTGCATTATCTCTAGATGTTGTTTACAATGTAATTTTTGTAACAGAGAACCATTACCAAACTCTTTCTTTAGTTTTTTTTTTTTAAATTGTTTTTTAATTTCTTTGAATAGTTAGGTGTCCATGTGGGTTTCAATCTTCGTACTTAAGGCAAACTTGCAAAGGTTTCATCTCTTCATCACGGGTTTCATTGTATTCTGTTTTTGTCTCCAGGCCTTCGCTCAGCTGTTGCAAGCTCCACATGATGATGCACGGATGATCATCAAGGATCGATTCCCTGTTCCCAGATTGGTTGTGTGTGATCAACATGGCTCCCAGGTATATATTTTTGTCTTCCCTTCCCTTAAGTAATTGCTATCTTTTTTAACCTGCCATGCAATTTGAAGTGTATTGCCTCATCTGGGACTGACTTCAGGTTTAGACGAGTCAGTAAAATTTTATTTTAGTGCAACCACCAATCTTAACCTCTATAGGATTATTTGGAAACTTGGAGACAGTTTATGAAGGTTATTTTGCTGCTCATATTTAATTGAGGGGCTACATCAATTTTGTAAATTATATGGCTTAGTTTAGAAGCTGTCAAATTAATGGCTCCAGCTGTTAGCAATTAAACGCCACTTAGAGATCTTAAGAAGATATCTTGCCAGACCAACTCCCTTGGAGGGAATTTTTTGGACATTTTTTGTTCACAAACATAACAGCTACATTAATGCTGCAAGATTCTTATCTTTAGAAAGTTGATTGCTAAGCTTGATAGGAATCCTATCTTTAGGTATCCAATAGTGGATTGTTAAGGTCTATTTAAGGATATTGTCATCTCTTCTTTTGTTTCGGGGTGTGACGAGATTGCGAAAGTGATTTGAATTTTGAGGTTCTTTTCTTTCTCTGTTTCTATTATTCTTCTTATGTCTAGTGATGCTGCTTCTGTATTTTAATCCGTTGCGCCCTTTGATTAATGTAATATTTGTCTCCTATTTTTCAAGCATTTTATCTTCAGGACATCCTCACCAAGTAAAAATCTCTAGATATTTTATAAATAAGAACTAAATACCATCTGAAACAGGTTATCTCTAGTCATCTTCCCGGACTTGCCCAAAAAAAAAAAAAAATACAAAACCACATCATATGATAATACTTTTCTCAAAATAAGAAGTTTTTTACACCCTAATATATCGGTATAGTACTGATATGGTAATTTCCTGTCCGAGCTTCTGCAATTGGAAGTGATGATGGGGACCTGATTTTGTTTTAATAAAATAAAAAAAAAAAACCTTCGCTCTTGTGGTGTCCTATACTTTTGCTTGGAGAATCAATAAATTTCTTGATGCTCTCTGCAGGCAAGATTTCTACTGGCAAAGCTGAACCCATCGGCTACATATAACTCAGCACATGAGGTGGCTCCAGGTTCAGATATCATCTTCACGGACGATGTAAGCCTTCAAGTATTCTGTGAGCATCTTCAGAGGCTGGCTGTGCAATCATGAGGGGGAGTTAACGGTATAAAAGTCTTGTTTTAATTTGTTTCACCTTGTCTTTTAACTACAATTTAGGTTCGGATGGTGGTGATATTTTTAGAAGTGAGTTGTTTGAGTTTGTGTTGTTTCTCTCCCTCTTCCCCTCCAAAATTTCTATGTACCAAGCTGGCGGGTTCTTTGACAAATAGGGTAAGCGGTATTAATTCTTTTCAATGTTTTCAAGGACTTCTTGAGGCTATCTTGTGGAATAAGTCATCGAGTCTGGCTGGTTTGTTTTCCGGAACTGAGTTAGCTGGGAGGGGGATGGCTCGTGTCAGAGGAATTAGATCGGTGTATTTGAATTTCAAGTTTATATAACTCCTAGGGTTGGAAACTAGAACAGAGTCTTGTTTTTGTTATTTTAACAGAGCTTTGTACCCCATTGTGTATGTTTGTTGTTGGGGGGGGGGGGTTCAATACTTAAAAACAGATTCATGCATTGAACATTTTCCATTTTATAGAGATGAAATTTCTTGGATTTAGTACTTTTTTTGTTGTTGTTGAACTTGTCTCCTCCCAGGATGAAAACAATACCAAATCTTAGAAAGGGCATAATTTACAAGCACTTTTTGAAGGTTGAATTTATGTAGGATGTGAACCAATTCCATCAAGGTCAGCTCGTTTGGGCCCTGGATTCAAGCTTGCTTCATTCGAGCAGAGCTCTTTTTTTTCTTTTTTTTTCCCTAAAAATTTTATTTTCAGAAGGTTTCTTGTTGTGCAAATTTCAGAATAAAAACTGGGTCAACAATCCACAAAGCAAACCTTCTCAGTTGCAACATTCCTTTCATGAAAGTCAGGGAAGGTCAAGCCCCAGGGTTTTCTGATGCTTTCAGAGTAGCAAGCAATTTTACTTCTATTTCGTGTGGGTGATCTCAAACTGTCTTGCCGACCAGTATGATCGATACATCGAATATTTAGAAAATGAGACCATCGGTTCGCTGATTAATCAAACTCATATGTTCATATATAAATGAGTGTAATTTACAAACAGTACGATGCTTTTTTGAGCAGTCAAAACATCATGACAACTTCTGAGCTTGGAGCCATACAGCACAATTGGCCTCATTTTACTTTTAGAAAAGAAAACGATTATGGATTGTGGCCACAAACTGTCAACATAGACCCCCTCCATGCTTGCTTTAATCCCTTGTTAATATTACACCGTCTTTACACTACACTTGTTCAAACCTTTCCCCAAATGGTTAATTAATTAGTTTTAATTAGCTGTTCATCAGTCACAAAAGGCCTAACCACCACACATGGCAAAGTTTAGACCATTGTAAGTGCACATTTTGTCTCCAAAACACAAACTTTTTAGCACGAGTTGCCTCTCACCAAAGATTCAAACTTGGTGCTCCCTCCTCAACAAAAACAATACCAGCCAGCTCCAAAGCCCTCCTTATAAAAATTGATGGAAAAACCCCCTCTTTTTGAGCTTTGATGGTAATATTGCCGTCGGTAACGGCGCGATCCTCCGTGGTGTGTGATGACTAGGCTCAATGCCCATGGTTCTTGCATTCGCATGCACAATGCAATATGCAATGCAATGCAATGCATGTTCATTTTTTGCTTTCTAATAAAGTTGCATGCACTAAGCCTCCAATTGGCATGGAGAGTGGGAAGAAGCTACAAAAGCATTTGCTTCTCTTTGGATAAAAAAATGATGGCAAGTCATGCTCATATTAGAGATGCTAAAAGGGTTTTTAGCACTAGGGTTCAATAATAAAAGGGAATATTACTAGAGAGGAGAAAGGAATTGCTTGTAGCCTCACAAACCACCTGACTGGGGAAAAAAAAAAAAAGCTATGGTGTTGGAAAAAAGACACAAGATCCAATATCAAATACAAGGAGGAGAAGAGGCACACAAGTCTCAATCCAGAGGGCAAGAGGGGGAAGCTAAGAGAACTGTGTTCCTTGAATTTGATCCATGAGCACAGAGGACATTGGAACCCACTACAGCTATTAATTCCTTTTTTGAGACAAATTGGTTCAGCTAGCTGTTACATGAGAAAGAAGAAGCTCATCCTGTTTAATGTTTTTGTCTTCATATAGGCCAATTGTCTCATGAGAATTGACTAGCTAGTTCCATTTCTCATGCACTAAAGACTAGAAGATCACCTAGTGGTTTTCATTGTTCATGCCATGCATGTTTAATTTCTTATTGTATGCATGGTTGAAAGAACATAATCTGAGACAAGACACATCCAATTGGCTGTTAGTATCATTGTCTTTTCAGGAAATATTAAAGTTTTGAAGCAAAGCTTGGAGATTATTATTTTTGTTCAAATTAAAGATTTTAAAAAGCTATCTTGCACGCATCAGCTAGATGTCTCAGACTATTCCCAACTGGATTGATACCTCTATTATATTCCAAAATGTTGCATAGGGTCAAGACAAGTAAGAAGGAGAGCAAAAGGCAAACAATCACAAATAACAAATTGGATTGCTGGCTTTAAGAAAGTATAAAGGGTAAACTGGAAGTTACATTATGCTTGAAAAAGCTAATATGGTTGGTTCCCTCTCTTGTCAAAATTTCAAGAAATATTCATCATATATATAATTACTTCTAGAGGTAAATGGTACAACAAAAAATATATGTAATCTTCATGCTCTCATGTCCCTTTTCCCAAGTTTAGGATGTGCCTTTTATTTATTCCTAATTAAGGTAGAATAGTTCTTGTTAATAAAGTTAAAAGGATAAATATTGTCTCATATATATTAGATGACTATGAATAGTGAATGTGATGCAAGAGTTCTTGGGATCATTAAGTGGAAAGATGGAGATGCCACCTCAGAAAGGTCCATACAAACCAACATTACCTTTGTGTGTGTGCATGTTATGACATAGTGGCAGCAAAAAATGGGAGATCCATTACATTGATGAAAGCACTGCTTCAGCAAAAGCATGATTGAAGGCTCCATTTGATCAGCAAAAGGGTGCTTCATGCATGAAATTAACTAGTGGAATTATTAGGTTAGGATTTGTATATAAATAGATTGAGATTGAAGGCAAGCTTATCTTAAGGATAATGTTAGGGAGAACAGAAATAAAGCAAACTATATGGATTAATGATAAGAACAATCACATTGCATGACTAGAATCATACTAGGGTTTGGTTTTCTGTTTATTCATAAGATAGCAAGTTGTGTTCGTCCCTTTAGGGTTCGATTCGACAAAGGTTTACAAAAAATAATTAAGATGGTGGGTTAAATTAGATAACCTGTCAAAGAGGAAAAAAAAAAGGTTAAATTATTTAGCATGTTAAGTGTAGTTGAACATCTTTGTGCACATATGAGTGTTTGGACAAGATAAGAATTATGCGTGAATTAATTATAGGAATAGAAAAGTTGTCTCTTAATCCATCGAGAGAGGTGGATTTATTAACTCTCTATTTTTAGGAGTTTACTCCTCTTAACCCTTTAATTCGAGCTATCTAAATTCTTATGCCTTTTCTTTGGCAAGTTAAGCAAAAACTAACCCGCGGCTTATCGTTTTTGTGTTTGGCAGGATAAAGAGGAGATAAACTCTTTCAACCCATTATTAGTCCTTCGCCAAGTGATGCCTTGGTGATGCAAAAAAAAAAAGGGATTAATTTCATAAAATTTGGTCAAAGGAGGATGATAGAGTTAACTAACACCTTCCTATGTTATCAGTTAGCTACTTTAGCCAAAATTTACCTCTCTCTCACACACACAAAAAAAGGCTGTGATACTCTTAAGGCATAACTAAGTTATGCCCATCTATAAAAGTACAAGTTATGCAATAAATTTGAATGGTTCTCCTGTTTCTCTTGATCTACATATTTTAAGGACTCTATACATAAAACACTATAAAGTTTCAATGATTTACCTATAATTTAAGTGGTGACAAAATGGATGGTTTTTTGACAATAAAAATTATTCATTTTAGAATCACGTGATGCATGAGCCATTGAACTTCAAATGCCTGAATTTTTATTTACTAGTTTTTTTAAACATGTAGATTTAGATGAATGGAGTGAATCATCTAATATATTTAAATATTACACATTTTTATAGGTGTGCATAACTAATTTAGTTATGCCCTGAAAGTATTAAGGCCCCTCTCTCTCTCCTCTCTCTCTCTCTCTCTCTCACACACACACACACACACACACAAATGTAGACAACCTTTTAGTGCAAACATGAGTCACTTTGCAAGTGGCTATATTGTCATCATGAACAATTGATATATGCAAAACACTGAATAGTTATGAGCAACTAATATCATCCTGGTACTCTCGCTCATTCCTTATGGCATCTCGAAGGAGGAAAACCATATCGTGTGCTGACCAATTACCATAGAAGAAATCAGGAAAACAATATTTAACCAAAACATTGTCCTCACCCCTAAAGTGGAGAACTCGACAAAAGCTGGTGATTTCCATCCTATCAATTTTTATAACACCATTTATAAATTATTGCTAAAATCCTAGTAAATAGATGGCACCCAGTTCTGCGAATTTGTACAAATCCTGCTTAATATGGATTCCTTTCTCAACAAGACGGTTTTTTTGCTAGTTAACCACTGCATACCATGATTCACTTATAATCAGGGCCGTGATGGCCGAATCTATATTAATCTAAATATTTCAGCAGCGCGCCTCGAACTGGTGACCTCTAAGTGGGGAGCGGTGCTCTACAGCTCATGGAGGCCACATGGCCTCTAGCGGGGGACAATAAGACATTGTTGATAGTATTGTGTTGGTACTAAAAATTTGACACTCAATCAAGTCCAGCCAGTAGAAAAAGGAACCGTTCTTTCCTAATAAAATTGATATTGAAAAGCCTATGACCAACTAAATTGGGGTTTTATCCATAATATGTTTGTAGTATCTAGATATGATGAGAAATAGACTAATCGGATAATGACGTGTTTCACCAAAGTCTAGTATATTGTCACACTAAATGAGGATTCTCTTTCACCAATCATCTTGCAAAACAGAATCATATAAGGTGATCCTCTTTTACCCTACACCTTCACCCTCAGTGAAAATGCATTATCCCAGCTTACAATAAGGAAGTGAATGAGGGAAGAAATTCTGGATTTAAATTCTCCAAGCATGGCGAACCTATCAGCCATTTCATATTTACGAATGATCTCCAAATTCTTCAGATGTTTGAAACGGTTCTGGACTTCGATTTACCAAAATTACCTTTATTCTTCCAACTGAAACTTCTACCTCTTATCGTCGACATTTCTACAGATGTACTCTTAAAAGACTCTTGTCTTTTCTTCTCAATTCATGATTAACAAGAGCAAAAAAAACTTCATTATAACTAATGAATTGTTTACCGTTGATTAGAGTGAGGACGAAGGCTTCGTAGTCTTCGTCAAGAAGAGAACTCAACATAATGAACGCCTTATTCTCCTCTTCGATCACGACATCCACGTTGACTAAAGCTGTAAGAAGCTTCGTGTAGTTATTCATATGTTCACCGATAAAGATATCATTCTTCAATTCGAAGCGATAAAGCTTCCTCTTCAGGTGCAAGCAATTTTCAATGCTCTTGGTCAGGTACTTGCTCTCAAGGATCTTCCATATCTTCCTCACTGAAATGTCGGTCATGACATGATACTTTATATCTTGTATTAAATAAGATCTTATGATGCTACACGCCGTCCTGTTCATCTTGTCCCAGTCTTTTTCGGATGTCTCTTCCAGCTTTTCTTCTAAACATAGAGCGTTTTCGAGATTTGATGCCGTCAGTGCATCCATCACCTCACACCTCCACATCCCAAAATTGTTCCTGCTGTCAAACTTCACGACATCAATTTTTGTCGGATGATGATTCATGAATTTCACCACGGATTGACTATCTTCTTCCATCCTCTTAGTAGATTTCTCAGAACAATACGAAAAATAATTAGTGAAAAATAAATCTAAATAGGAAAGATCAGATCTTTACCTCCAAATGAAACTGTAGACAGTCTATAAATCGATTTGCTCCATCGGAACAGAAAACTCCCCGTCAAAACCTGAAAAGCTCTGATACCACTTGTTGGGAGGAACCACCCGAGAATTATTGCATACCAGAGTATAATCACCAATTGCACAAACAAACAAACAAATAAACAAAGATAGAACACACAAATTTAATGAGGTTAGGCAAATACCTACGTCTTCTGTGCATAAGGAGAGAAAGATCTTATTAAACAACAATTACAAGATACAATAGTTAGAGACAATACCTCTCTTTATATAGCCAGAGAATCCATCAAGAAAAGAAAATCAATGTATCTGAATTCAGATTAGAATGAATCCATAATTCAAATAGAAAACTGCTTAAAATCGTCATGCAATCGATCGCTCTCTGTGCAGAGACAAACTGTGCTATGTGCAATTGACCACTCAGTCGACCGCTAGTTATGCAGAGCCAATATTGGCCTTCTGAATGGTCGATTGACCGCTGTATCTGTTTCTCCATGTCCACGTTCTATGTATGGCCGACCCACTGTCTTCAGTTGCGTCTGGTCTTCTACCATAAACCGTTGAACTCCGATCTCTATACGCTATCTTCTTTGATGAGTTAAAAAAACTCTACCATCAAGATTTTACACCCTCTCCCCATATTCTGCTTAATATGTATTCATTCTTTAATAATGTTAATAGTATTGTGTGTTGGTACAAGAAATTTGGCACTCAATCAAGTCTAACCAAATAGAAAAAGGAACTGTTCTTTCCTAATAAAATTGACATCGAAAAAGCCTATGACCAACTACATTGGGGTTTATCACAATATGCTTGTAGTATCTGGATAAGGCGAGAAATAAACTAATTGGATAATGGCGTGTTTCACCAAAGTCTGGTATATTGTCACACTAAATTGGGATTCTCTTCCACCAATCGCCCCGCAAAACAGAATCATGTAAGGTGGTCCTTTTTACCCTACACCTTCACCCGTCGTGCAAATGCATTATCCGAGCTCATCAATAAGGAGGTGAATAAGGGAAGAAATTCTGGATTCAAATTTTCCAAGCATGGCAAACCTAGCATCCATTTCATGTTTACGAATGATCTCCTATTTGTTGGAAGAATTAGGAAGTCCGAACTCAAACGATGAAACACTATCATAGGTAGCTACTTTGCTATCTCAAGCCAAATGATCAACTTATCCAAATCTTCTGCCCATATCCGTATGGACATGGACCAACTCACACCAGTGGATTTTGAACTCCTTACCCACCTTAAACTTGTTATTTTTGGAGAAGATTCTCTCTCTCTGGGGGATCCTATTTGTAATAGACAACCTAAAAGGAAATGGTTTGATAAGAAAATATCAGAATTGCCATAAACATCTTGCTAGTATTGTGTTGGTATATTGACATTTCTTTTTTGCATGGGTCCTATTCTAAAACCAATTATAAATTAGTTGGAACATCTCATGAAGTCATTCCTTCAGGTTTGCCCAGCTTTCACTATCTGTTAGCTTGGAACATAATTTTTATACCCTTCTACTTTAGTGGACTTAACATCCGCAGATGCCATGATTTAGTTTTGCTCTTCTCAGCAAATAAGCTATCAAAATCTTGTTGGCAGAATAAAAAAAACCTCTATAGTCTTCTTCTATCAAGGAGAAGTATGGGCGAAGCCTCGGTAAACGCTCCTCTTTCTGTTTCCCTTCATGGAGTTCTGTCCATAATATTATCTCAACAATTCGATGTTTTTCATCCCGTGGAAGGCGGGCAATGGTTGCTCAATATCTGGCAAGACGCTTGGCTACGAGATCTCTCCCTTCAGTTGTATCCTTTAACTATGGATTGGAATAACTCCTTTCATGGGACTGTCTCCAACCTAATATCTCCATACTTCCACTAGAATTGGTCTAAGATCCGAGAATTATTCCCCCTGTCTACCTATGAGGAATTCTCACAATTTAGGCCCTCGGGCAACCAGACAAACCGTGGACCCTTAATCCAATTGGCATATTCTCAGTCTAGTCTCCCTACGCTCTTTTAGCCAGAGACAATTCACTTGTTGAATTCTCGTCCTTGGAGGCTTCTAGATTAAGTGTGTCCATTGTGTTATTAAGGTATGTGCAGTGGTTGATTTCCGACCTCCTCGAGATAACGACACGCGTTCATCCAGCTCTTGGGTAATCACGTGACACATGGCTGTTTCCAGAATCTCCAAAGGAGTTAAAATCTCATTCAAACTCCGAGCAGTTCAAACGGTTAGGATAAAGATAAAGTCGGCCTCCAGGACAACTCTTCACTTCAACCCGGTGGTTGCTATTCGGGAATAGATTGATCATATTGGCAGTTGGATGGAGACCATTGGATAAAAATAAATATGTGCTCTACCAATTCAAATCCAGATGTTTAGCTCCAATCACCTCTAAGATAAGCAGTTAAGATCGGATAGATATCTAGTTAGAAGTGAACTCTGTAATTCTATCCAAAGACACCCACTTGTATAAATATGAGACATTCTCCGATGAGAGAGGACGATCAATCAACCCCAGAAACCCTATTACACGAGATCAGGCGATCCCCATTGTAACATTCTCTGAATTATAATGGAACCCTCTCTTGCTCTGTGATTTTTTCTTTCAGGTTTTCTCGTAAATCTGTGCGCTTACTCTGCTTTGATCTCTTAGATTCATTCATCAATATCTACAATTTGATGCATGAATAACTCTCTCGGGAATTACCCACTGCATTTGATGCTTTCATTAAGATCTTTGTGAGTCTATACTTGAGATCTCTCTCACTTCTAGAACCTAACCCCTCCTCAAAACAGCCTTACACTGCAGACATGGCTCCACCAAGGAAGAATGTCTCCCAGGCTTCAGCCGCTGTCTCTGCCTCTTTGAAAGGAAAGGGGAAAGCTATTGAAGTCGCCGAGCTTAAAAACCATTACCCCAACCTATCTGACATCCATATAACCGACGCTAAAGAATCCCAATCTTCTTCCACCTCGCCACAGAGGTCCTTACGGCTGTGCCTGAACCCCGACACACCAATGAGTAACTCCTCTAGATGCTTTTCAGCTTGCAAAAGTAGCTGGAAGAGCAGCAAAGGAGGATGGGTCAACGATGCGAGGTGGCTGCACTTGAAAAAGATGCAGCGACTCGTATCCAGATTAGACTCCTCAAGCACGTCGATGTACTGCGAAAATCACAGTCTCCCCAAACTCCAGAAGAAAGAGCCGAGACTCCCCCATCACCACAACGTGATGGAAAAACCGCGCGAACCACTGGCAGCTTGAAGCGCATTAGGTCAAAGACTCACAATGATGATGAGCGCTCTGAGAACTCAGAGCACCCCCCCAATTAGAAGTTCCCTCGCATTAAGGACTTCACAGATCTGGTTCAAAAGTACAACCAAGCGAGATAATAATCTTCGAAGGAATGAAGCATAGCGGGTTGAGGCCCTCCGACTCACCACTGTCGAAGGAAATCACCACGCTCTGTTTCTCGAGAAAATTTGTGACGCCCTCCTTTGACTGTTACTCAGAAGCGTCTGACCCTTTTCTCCATCTCTGCCAGTTCCAAGACAAAATGACAGTTCATGCTCACAACAACAGTCCATGCTCACAATAACCTTCTCTTCCGTCAGGCGTTCCCTTCTAGTCTTAAGGGCGCTTCCTATCTTTGGTTCACTCACTCTCGAAGAACTAGCTTCAGAGTTTCAATGATGTAACTGACGCTTTCTTCAATCAGTTCACTTCTTGAAGATAATTCTACAGGAACAACAATAACCATCTCCTTACGGTTAGGATGACAACAGGGGAGGGCATGAAGAACTATATCAACTATTTTCAAAGCAAGATGACTCTAGTATACAACTGCAATGAAGATGTAGCCCTCGCTGTATTCATCAGTAGGCTGCAAGTCACCCACTCATTCTATAAGCATGTGGTGAAGAACAATGTCACTAAGATAAGGAACATTCTCATTCGGACGAAAAAGTACATAGATCGAAGAGGCGACCTAGGATGCGACCAATCATCCCCTAAACAAGGATCCAAGGGCGAGAAGCCGAAGCAACAGTTCCTCCTGAGGAAGATGGTTTCTATAATAGATTTCATTTCATGAGTTTTTCTATTGTTCTCACCTCCCCCTCTCCCCTTTCTTCCACCCCCCCCCCCTCAAAAGATTTTTTTTATTTTTTTCTCTAGTGAGGTAAACCTTTTCCACCTTTGTTTTTCTCTAAAGTTCCTACAACAACTCACTTGTTTCTTGGGTAACTTACTTCACTACTTATTATCTGCAACCTACAACAAAAATGTCTATGAAAGGCAACCAAAAAGTTCATCTCCACTTAGGGTTGCAATAAATATTAGTAATATTGCGGCAATTATTCTATAGTATCGGCATAGACATATTCAATTTCACTTTTATCCTTTAGAAGAAATAAAATAATTGCTGCTGGTACCCCTTTTACAGGATATTTCCCCCATTAGGTTTTAACAAACGGCGTGTTGTGCGCGCTATCCAATCACAACAACCAAACAATAGAGAATCCCAAGATCTCCAAGCACAAAGAACTCAACCACAACCACGAAGAATATCACACAATCTCAAACACAAGATCTAACGAGGCTCGGCCTCAATGCCTACGTCCTCGGGGCAATCAATGGAGGGATTTTATATTTAGGAAGATGATTACAACAGCTCTTAGTCTCTTTGAATGCAAGAGAACTCTAAGCTAATACTTTTTCGCAGGACTATAACCCTAGAAACAACATTAGGCTTAAATACCCAAATCTGCAGAGCAGCAGATTTTCACCCAGACCCGACTATTGGTCGACATGCGGGTCGACCGACTTCCTCTACCGGTCGACCCGTCGGTCGACCCAAAACAACAGAGAGTTGGGTTCCTGCAGACAGAGCTTTTCGGTCGACCGGTCGGTCGACCGCCTAAAATCCTGTGCATGCTGTGCACGTCGGTCGACCGGGCCGGTCGACCGACCTGCCTGTCTTCTGCTGCTGTTGCTATTTCCTGTCGCTGTCCCTTTGCCTTTCGTCGTCGACTTCCGTGGCGATCTTCGACAGCACTTTGGCAATCTTCTATATCACTTGGCATGGCATCAACTCCTTTAATATCTTCTCTCCTCCAACACGGCGTAGTAGATGATGGATGTAGATTTGAATAATGATGAGCTGATAAGATAGATTGTGATTGCCATTTGTTGCTTGCCTTCTGACGGGCTTCGGGAAAGTTAAGATAGATATGGTTCTTCTCATTCTGCGAAGATGCTCCTGTCTCTATGTGGAAGTTATAGTATGTTTGAACTGTTGTGAAAATTGATATGCCATGATACCAATTGTTACTCCCAGGATCGATGTTTGCAGAACTTGGCAATATGATCAATACTTGTAAAAGAAAACTATTGTAAAGCAAACTAACAATATCTAGACAAAAGAGTAAAAAGAAAGCAAATGAGGATTTCACGTGGTTAGCCCAAACTTGGCCTACGTCCACGAGGAGAGAACTTGAGAGAATTTTATTAATAAACTTGGTATAATAAGATCTAACCTTCCTCTTGATGCAACAAGAGTATTTACCTTCTACTTGAATTTAGCCCTAGATTACAAGAGTTTTTTCTCTCTATGCACCTTCAACTTACTCCTCTCTTTCTTGGCTTCCTCTGGTCTCTTTTGTTTGAGAATTTAAAATTTCTCTATTGTTTGAGATAATTACAGTGCTTGGTTACAACCTTAATTTATTGAATTTTATAATACAACTCCTATTTGGACTATGAGATGATCTTGGTTTTTGGATGGTTGAAGAATCTTGATCAATCCTATAGGAATTATTCTCCTTGATCTAGAAAGATTCTAAGCCTTTTAATTTTTAGAAACAAACTTTCATTGAATAAGAATTTAATTTATCTTGTATCCCACCAGAATAGGGAAACTTGCGCCTGAAAAGAAAATTGATTCTGCTTCAAAAACTCCACGTATAGTCGACTAGTTCTTAAGGCTAGTCGACTAATACCTCAAATTAATCGATTAATAACTTTAATTAGTCGACTACTATAAAATTGTTTCCTCTTTGTATCCTGCCTAGTTGACTATATATAATCGGCTAGTATTGTGTATTAGCCGACTAGTCAACTGATAGTTGACTAATTTGCATCAAACCTAGATCTGTATCTTTCTAAAGCCATCATCTTTTCCAACTTATTTGGATCATCTTGGATCACCATCTTCTCTTGAAAATAAGGAAAAATTCTAACAATCTCCACCTTGACTTGCTTTTTAATCCTTTAGTAAAATAACTTGAGATTTCGGATTAATACCTTGATTCTTTCCTTGATTGTAACCGTGCTGTGAAGTTTTTAACTCTTGTCTCCTCTCCTCGGGGCCTTTGGTTGATTTACCGCCATAGTTTGAGCCATCTCAGGCCTTGCCCGAATGCATCTTTTCTGCTTCACACCACACTTTGACCCGGTTCATGTCCCGCTGCAGTTTTTCTTGAAGCTCCACCCGCGATGAACTCCCTTCCAAGCTTATCCTTGAAACTCCACTTCGAACCGAGTTTTCTTCCTTCAGCTTGTACAATCCTCCACACTTTTCTCCTTTCAGGATTACTCTGTCTTCTTGGCTAACTGTAATGACACCTTGTTGCACTTGAATCTGACATTCTTTTTCGTTGAGCACCCTTATGGATATTAAATTGTAGCGTGCCTTCGGGACATACCGAACCGCCTTTAGAACACACACCGTTTCATCTCTTTCTGTAACCTTGATTGTCCTAGTGCTAATGACCTTGCAAGCTGAACTATCTACCATCTTGACAATCCCTTCCTACTTTGCAACCAAGGAGTTTAATACCTCTTTTTGGGAATATACATGAACCATACTACCCGAATCAAATATCCAGATTTTATCTTGAGAAATGTTATCTTTGTAGGAAGTCATTAATACTTCAGTTTCTTCTAAATCGCTCAATACTACGCCTGCCTCCGCAGCTTGCCTTTTTTCTTTAACCACTCTTACCAATGCTTGTAGTTATTCTTCCAATGACCTTCCTTATGACAAAAGTGACACGCCTTTGACGAGCTCGAACCTTTCTTTCCTTCTCCTCTTTCTTTCATTCCCCTGACATCCAAACCCGATCTTGTCTGAACTTCTTGATTTGGCCTTTTCCTAATCTCATTAGAAAGAGAGTTGACATGATCTCCTCCAAGATGAGAGTTTTCTTGCCGTAGAGCATGGCAGTAAAGATGTGATCATATGACTCTGGAAGCGAACTGAGAAGTACGCCTTGTCCTCCTCGTCGATCTTGACATCAACAGGTAGAAGCTCGCTGATGACCTTGTTGAAGAAGTTTAGATGCTCAAACACCGCTGTCCCTTCGTTCATGTGTATCCCATATAGTTGTTTCTTGAGACAGTTTATTGGAGAGGTTTTTTTTCATACACAATGTTTCTAGCCTTGACTACAATCCTATGGCCGTTTCTTTATCCATCATGTTATACATCACCTTGTCTGTGAGACATAGTTGGTTCGTACTTGTCGCTTTTAGATCCATATCCTCCCAATTCTCATTTGATGTACCTGTAGGTTTTGCTAACTTACCTTATAAGATCTTGTGAAGACCCTGTTGCACCAGCAACACCTTCATCCTCTTTTGCCATAGCCAAAGTTTTCTTTTCAATTGAAATTCTCGACTTTGAACTTTGTTGTAAAACTTTCTATCTTCAGCATATCACTCTTCGTCAACCTTTAGCTCTGATACCAATTGTTGTAAAAATTGATATGCTCTGCTATCAATTGTTACTCGCAGGATCGACATTTACGGAACTTGACAATCTGATCAGTACTTGCAAAAGAAAACTATTTAAAGCAAACTAGTAATACCTAGATAAAAGAGTAAAAAGAAAGCACATGAGGATTTCACGTGGTTGGCCCAAACTTGACCTACGTCTACGAGGAGAGAACTTGAGAGAGCTTTATTAATAAACTTGGTACAATAAGATCTAACCTTCCTCTTAATGCAACAAGAGTATTTACCTTCTATTTGAATCTAACCCTAAATTATAAGAGTTTTTTCTCTCTATGTACCTTCAACTTGCTCCTCTCTTTCTTAACTTCCTCTGGTCTCCTTTGTTTGAGAATTCAGAATTTTTTCTATTGTTTGAGACAATTATAATGCTTGGTTACAACTTTAATTTATAGGATTTTACAATACAACTCTTATTTGAACTATGAGATGATCTTGAGCTTTAGATGGTTAAAAAAACTTGATCAATCCTTGATCTAAAAGGATTCTAGACTTTTTGATCTTTAGAATCAAACCTTCATTGAATAGGAATTTAATCCAATTTGTATCTCACCAGAATAAGGAAACCTGCGCCTGAATAGAAACTGATTCTGCTTCAAAAACACTACGTATAGTCGACTAGTCTTTAGGGCTAGCCGACTAATACCTCCAATTAGTCAACTAATAACTTTAGTTAGTCAACTACTATAACGTTGTTTCCTCTCTGTATCCTGCCTAGTTGACTATATATAGTCGACTAGTATAGTGTATTAGTCGACTAATCAACTGACTAGTCGATTAATCTGCACCAAACTTGAATCTGTTTTTTTTCTGTTTCAAGCCATCGTCTTCTCCAACTTATTTGGATCTTCTTGGACCATCACCTCCTCTTGAAAACAAGACAAAATCTTAACATGAACCTTACAAAAGAGTAAATCAAGAAAGGGGATTAGGGAGTTGTGTAGTAAAACTATCCTAAACTAAAAAAGCAAATAAATCTAAATTAATACTCATCAGTGGGATGGCCACTAGAACTATGTTAGTCCTACCCTTATGCAAATTAAGTGGACGGGTTTACGCAAAATTATTTACGAGAGATGCAATGTGACGTTGGAATGTAAATCATAATCTAAGAGATTAATTCATAAATATGCAAAACCTAGAAGGCAATAAAAACCTAAGCAGAATACTTTAAGAAAGCAATAAAAGAAAAAAGAAGAGAGAGAGAGAGAGAGAGAGAGAGAGAGAGAGAGAGAGAGAGAGAGTTTATTCGATTAAAGTCAGTAGAATATTCCCCCTGTTTTTTTTGAATTTAGAAGAAAACAAATCTTCTTCTTTTATTCGATTTGTTGAAAATACACATACTATCTAAGAATATTGACAAAAAAAATCCCTTGGTACTATTTGAGATTTGGTAAAATTTACACTTTTTCTAATGAATTTAATAGAAGGTGGTGATTTTTTCTTTGAGTAGAACAATAAAGTTTGATCCCTAACCTTGATAACACAAAGGAGTTTTCTCTAATTAATTTTTTGGTTCATGCATTAAGTGATGGCAAAGCAACCATATTTTGACAATATTATTAACTCGTGATCCATGAGCTACAAATCACTAAAACGAAATTTTAGTTGCGTTATTTTGTTAAACAGTTCGTCTTTCCAACCATGTAATGCATATGTGATATGTTGTCTTTATAATACACGATTTCTTATTCATAGATCATTTTTATGGCATGTAGATCAAATACATGTAATGGATTGTCTGTTCTAATACGTAGATATAGCTAATTAGCTTGTTGAGGTTTTTTTTGGGTTGGGGTGGGGGAGAGGACTAGCTTGTTGTGTCCAATCCATCTAGTTTAGGCTGACTCTTAAGTTTTGTATCCAAACTATATGACTGATTGAGGTGATGAGAATGTGTTGGAATTGTCTTCTCACGTACTTTTCAGTGTTTTAGAAGTTATTGGAAGCTGAAACTTGGACTTCGACTACATATAGCCTTTTTCTCAAATTCTAAAAGAATAATGTCCTCAATCTTTCTCAAATTTTGGAGGCAATAGATTAGATATATTTAAGCTTTGGTTTCTAAATGTTTCCAATCTAGTTTCTGCTTGATCTCATTTTGTAATCCCTGAGAGCCAACAGTCATATCCGGAATATGAATTTTTGGCCAACCTTTATGAGATTGGACATATGTGGAACCCTGTACCCTTTAGATTTTGTCTCAAATCATAGACTCAAATTTTGTTACGCAATTATAGTTGAATTCATCTTCCATGATATTTATAATTAATATCTATAAAATTTGTTAGGAATTTTATTTGATATTCCTTCAGTTGATTTGAAATTACAAGGCACAATATCCTATGCCAAGGGAGCAAGCCCCATATCCTGAGAAAGCATGTATTCCACATTCCTTCTCTCTTATAACTAAGTGCACCCCCCACATCATTACATCGTCCAATGGGAATTATAACAAGCCCAATAATTATCAAACTCTCTGCCCCAAAGGGCCAAAACACTCCTTAATTTGCCAACATGCATGAGAGAGAGAGAGAGAGAGAGAGAGAGAGAGAGAGACCCTTGAGACTAACCCTTAAACCTTATTCCTTATTCCAAGCCCTCCCAACATGAGAGAGAGAGAGAGTAACCCTTGAGACTAACCCTTAAACCTTATTCCTTATTCCAAGCCCTCCCCTTGCCAACATGAGAGAGAGAGAGAGAGAGAGAGAGAGAGAGAGAGAGAGAGAGAGAGAGAGAGAGAGACTAGCCCTTAAACCTTATTCCTTATTCCAAACCCCTTAAACCTTATTCCTTATTCCAAACCCTCCCATCAACCCTCCAATTATGTGGCCCGCACCAAAACCTTAACCCTCCCACATGAACACATGCATATGTGAGACCCCACTCACTTCATCCTTTTCCTTCTCATGCTTTTTGTCCCCTCTCCCCCTTCCTCTCCCCTATATATACACAACCATTCCTATACAATTCTCTTCATCACACACACCCACACCCATACCCTTATTCTTGTCAAAGATAAGATATAAAGAAGAAAGAAGGATGATAGGGTGGGGTGACATATACAAGGTTGTTACGGCCATGGTGCCACTCTACGTGGCACTCGGCCTCGGCTACGGCTCGGTGCGGTGGTGGCGCATCTTCACCCCCGAGCAGTGCGACGCCATCAACAGCCTCGTCGCCTTCTTCACCCTCCCCTTCTTCACCTTCCAGTTCACCCTCACTGTCGACCCCTTCGCCATGAACTACCGGTTCCTGGCGGCCGACGCCATCTCCAAGCTCATCATCGTGCTGGCCCTGGCCGCGTGGGCCAAGTGCAGCAGCAGGGGGAGCTACTGCTGGACCATCACCTCCTTCTCCCTCTCTACCCTTACCAACTCCCTCGTCGTCGGGGTCCCCCTGCTCAATGCCATGTACGGCCGGTGGTCGCAGGACCTCGTGGTGCAGCTCTCGGTCGTGCAGGCCATCGTCTGGCTCACGCTGCTCCTCTTCGTGCTCGAGGTCAGGAAGGCTGGGAGCGAGGCGTCCGCGGTGACCGCTGCTACTAGTAGGGCTAGTAATCATCAGGTTGTGGTGGCTATTGACTCCAGTAGTATTAACACCAGTGGCGTGACAAAGAATTTGAGTAGCAGTGCTGAAGAAGTGATCAAACCAACTACAGATAGGCCTTCATTTTGGTTGCTGATGAAGATCGTGTGGCTTAAGCTTGCACTCAACCCCAACTCCTATGCTAGCATTCTTGGCATCAGTTGGGCTTTCATAGCAAACAGGTAATTATTTGATGTTTTATGATCGAACTGCCAAACTGACCTCGTCCAAGAACAAAAACGAAATCACAGTCAAAGTTCTAAAGTCAATCACTTCAGTATCAGAACTGACAAAAAATTTGAGGAGAATTGACATTGAGTTGAAGTATGTTTATTGAAAGAGACTAGCTAGCAAATTTTACATAAACAAAAGTTGACTTTATTGACGGCTGTGATTTGCAGGTGGCACTTTCAGATGCCAGCGATCATGGAGGACTCCGTTTTGATCATGTCAAAGGCAGGAACTGGAATGGCTATGTTTAGTATGGGTAATTAATTAATTAACTAATTAATTAATTAATTTCTCGATCTTAATTAGTACATAAATAAGTATAACTCATCACTTGGGCTTCAAATACAATATTTACAGGGCTGTTCATGGCCCTTCAGAAGAAGATGATCGCTTGCGGGCCAGGCAAGACGGCCTTCGGCATGGTTCTCAGGTTCATTGCAGGGCCTGCAGCCATGGCCATCGGCTCCATCGCCGTCGGCCTGCACGGCAATCTTCTCCGGGTGGCGATTATGCAGGTAAATATGATGTATTATCACTAATCTTGTCCGTTGATATAATAAAGAGAATACTATTTTGAGAACACGCAAAAGTTCAATCTCTCATTCGATATTTATGAGAATTTAACCTAGGAACCTCTCTTTTCTTATTAGAAGAGAGGAGCGTTGCTGGCGGCTTAATCCACTTTCATTAGAGAAAATATTATATAAGACATAACCTATGTTCTGTTGATTGAAGGCTTGGATTAATTTAATTACTATTTTTTTGCATCAATTTTTTTGTGCAGGCTGCACTACCTCAATCCATCACCTCATTCATTTTTGCAAGAGAGTATGGTTTGCATGCTGACGTGCTTAGCACAGCGTAAGTTATTAATTTAATAAATTTAATTAACAATCTTACTCTTCAAGAATCATTTCTTTTTTTAAACTTTTTTGTTGGTATTTTATTTGCAGGGTGATATTTGGGATGCTGGTTTCTCTACCGGTGCTCGTTGCATATTATGCACTTTTAGAGTTCCTAAATTAATTGTAACAGTATATACCCAAAAAAAAAAAAAAAAAAACTTTAATCCCTTTTTTTGGATTTATTTTTCCTACTAATTTGTCGAGGAATTTGTTGGCTATCCTCCAAATAGAAGTAAATGCAATGGATTTTGTCTTTATATTATATTATGCTGCCCTTTAAAAATTTTGGATTTATATTATGTCAATGGAACACAATTGTAATGAAAGAATTCATGGAATATTGGCCTGCACTGAGAGTTTGGAGATCTTTAGCTTGTCACTTGTTCTATTATTGGTGAGTGTAGTGCGAGAAATTCCTTTGGATTGAAAAGAAAGAAGAGTTTTCCAATAAAAGCAAATCCTAGAGGTGAAAGAGAGAGCTATTATTCCATACAACAACAACAACAACAACAACTAAGCCATGTGTCCCAAGTATTTGGGGGTAGAGAGCTATTATTCCATGATCCTGATTATAGTGGCATCGGATGCAAACTGCTGATGATAGAAAATGCTAAAACTCAGTGGACCTCAGGTGGGTGCCTTGTGCCTGCAATTAGTTCACCCGTCTTTTCCTTTGGTAAGTGTGATTGTAGCATAGTAACCTTAAAATCTCTTTACAGTGGACAAGATAATTGGGATTTAAATCCCACTTACAATAGACTATGACCCTATATTTCAGGAGAAAAAAAATTTACAGTCAATTTGTAGTTACTGTTAACAAAGGAAATAAAAAGAGAGAATCTTAGGGAGTTTCTATTGTAACCTCTTCATACACTCGAGTAGCTGGGAGTTTAGGGTAATCCTGTTTGCTGTTTACTAGGACAGTTTCATGGGAGTCTGAGTTGAGTTGTTTTTCGAAAATTTGGACAAGTTAGTTGGAGTTCCGGAGAGTGGCCCGTGGAACCTTGAACGCGGATGGAAAGGAACCTTCACTAGAAAAACTATTACAAGTCGAGAATGAAATAAGTGGAGAATAAAACGCCCTATTGCGTACACAAATCACAGTGCTTTGGTCTTTAAGAAACTTCTAATAGTAGCCTCCTGTTGGAAACTTGTTTTGTTTTCAAAGTAAGAGATGACGGTCCAAGTGTTGATATTTTGGGTGCCTCACATCCATTGGAGTAAAAACTAGGTAGCAAAGTGGAGGAAATTTCAAAAAATTCAATAATCAGAAACATGCACAGACATGCACAGGCTCAGGACTGTTGACAACAGATGGCTATCGACAGCGAGCCAGTGCGGTCGATAACAGAGCCCATAGAGATTGAGGACTTCTCTGTTGTCGACAGCCAACGAGGCCTGTCGACAGCTGACATCTTAGTCTGTCGACAGTTGACACCCAACTGTCGACAGTTGATCAACGGCAGACCCAGCAGAGAGTCAGCAAATCTCAGTCTGTCGACAGCCTGTGAAGGCCTATCGACAACTGCGAGTTTTCTTAGTATCCGAGTTATTTTCTTATTAGGATTCTGAAGAGGTTTCTGAATCTCTTTTCCAGAGGCAATTGATTGGGTGGCAAGGATGATTTTGCTGAAGATATGGAAGGTGTAGATTTATTCTAGAGCTTTATAAATCTCTAGGTTTGAGGGTTTTATGAACAGTGTTTAAGAGAGATTTTCAACTTGCTGAGAGTTTAGAGAGGACCCATTGTAAAATCTTGTATTGCTTCTCAGGTTAATAAGATTTTTTCCCTCTCCTCCCTCAAATCTTGTGTTTCTAGATTTGTATTAGTGTGTTCTTCCTCTTGTGGTGATCTAGATATATTGCTTGCTGCGGTAGATTGCTTGGGGTTTCCATGGTGTTTCTTATTGTCTGGTGATTCATATCACAACAATTGGTATCAAAGTAATGACTAGCAAGACGATCACAATAAAATTCGAGGTAGAGAAATTCAACGGAAAGAACAACTTTCTGTTTTGAAAAATTGCAGGTAACGACATTGCTCGTGAAGGACGACACTCACAAGACCCTTCTTGGTACTGAGAAGAAGTCCTCTAAGATGGATCTTGATATTCGAGCCAAGACCACGATAATACTATGCTTACCAGATGAAGTCTTTATAATGTAATGAATAAGTAAACAACTGCATATTTATGATGTAAATTGGAGGGTTTATACATGACGAAGAGTTTATCCAACAAACTCTTCTTAAAGAAGTAGTTTGTACAGTCTTTGGATGAAGGAGGGAACACCGGATCTACATCATCTCAATGCGTTCAATAGAATTTTTAGCGACTTGTTGGCACTGGAGGTGAAACTAGAAGAGAAAGATAAAGCTCTTCTATTGCTGCCTTCTCTTCCTCAGAATTGCGATCACTTGGCGATCACCATCATGTATGAGAAGGAGACCTTAGAGTTGGAAGATGTCAGGCAGATGCTCTAGAACAATGAGCTGATGAAGAAGACTGATTACACAGAGAAGGCTTCAGGATTGGTTGTGAAGGAGCAAAGTCTAAGTCTGCTACAGTGTCGGGTCGGGTCTGCTACAGTAAAACGCTACAGTAAATTTCCTGTATTTTTATATTTTATTTATTTTCTTTTTCTTTTTCATTTTTTTTTTCTTTCTTTCTTTTTTTTAATATTCAACCGGGTCGGGTCTGTAAAACAGACCCGAACCCGGGTTTGTTTACGGCCTGGCCTGGCCAAACCTGGCCCAGGCCAGGTCTGGCTGGCCTGGCCACTGGCCAGGTTCTCGGCCTGTCTGGCTGAAAGCAGCAGCATGAGCTGCAATTTTTTTCCTCTTAAACCAAAATCTTAAAATCTTAAAAAATATGATAATTACAAGGCATATGTTATATGTTTTACATAATTTTATTGAGATTTTAGCATACGTTTTTCATGGTGAAAATAAAGCTATTAACTAATGTACACAACATGTTCGATGAAATGCACCAAAGAACTAAAACATACGAAAATGCAAAATAACTTACCTGAAATGCTTTCCTTCAGTCTGAATGTTCTTCCCTTCGTCCAACGCTTTAGAGTTTTGGGAGAGAAAGTGAGAGAGTAGTGAGAAAGAGTGAGAAGTTTGGGTTTTGTAATTGACTTGAGATGGTGAATTGCCCCTTATATAGGTACCACACACCCCTAAGCAACTCATGAGAGTTATGGGTACGTGGAGGGAGTAGTGGGTTCAGTTGGGGTGAGTGAAAGTGAGACAAAGAAAGTTTGGGAGAAGTTTGAGAGAGTGGAAGAAGTTGTAGAAGATGAAGAGAGTTAAAAGAAGGTTTAAATAGGTGGGCCCAAGCCTCCACACCACACGCCAGTGTGGCAAAGTGGTGTAAGCTTGGGAGTTGCAAGGACAGGTCACAAGTTTAAGGCTTTGATCACGCAAATATAAAGGGGTTTTCTATTTTATTTTCGGAAGAATAAAGAATGGGTTGGAAAGAGGTTTAAATATAATTGGGCTTGTTTCATAACTACATGCCAAAGTGGCACCATGGTTTAGTCCCTCCATTTCCTGGCTGACCTGGGGTCAAACCCCAGCAGTTGCAATCCATTTGCAGGTTTTCTTATTTTATTTTATTTTATTTTCATTTTTATTTTAATTGCAATTTTTATAAGTCAGCATTTAATTATTGGTTTATTGGATTAAATTCTTAAAAATTCAGAATATCTCAAAAATAGAAGATGTCATCCTGAATACTGTTGTGAAGTCGGATCTCCAAAATTCGTCACCTATTGTTAATTAAAAATTTCAGAGTAAGTCCGTGACACCGATGGGTCTCGAATTTCGCAAATCTTTAATTAATTTAGAAAAATTTTGAAAAAAATCAAAATCTGAAATATTGTAAAACAATATTAGAGTTAAAGTGAACTCAGTTTACACCACCAGAATAGCCAATACAAGTATTTATACCATACCGACTACCAGTGAAAAATGCAGGTGACTGGAAAATGTGGGTTACAATTACCCTACTGCCACCTATATGCTGGGTGTTGTTTCTAGCATTAGTTTGCACTTTAATTATTACTCCTTTGCCTGTAAGATCTCTACTCGGCTAACTAGAATTATTATTTCTTCTGATTAGATCCACACTCCCATACAGTAATTAGGGTTGTGTTGTGGAGCCAGGGAAGTACTCGCTGCGCTGTTGGGTTGAGCAAATGGTGGCTCAGCTTCAATGTTCAATGCACCACTCACTCTCTCCAGTTAGCTCGTTAGGTGATCAATTTGCACCTTAGTCCCCTCTAAAGGAATCACGACTACGCTTGGTAAAGTAGTCAAAACTTCAACTTCTTGCAAGGTTTCACTAGACTGTGCGTTAATCTTTCGTGCAATATCATTTATCCTAACTTGTGTAGATTTGAAATTTTCTCATTTGGCTGAAGTAGAGATTGATGAATATAACCTTCTATTCTGCCTCCATAATTCCATATGGCTGGTTACTGGTTTAAATTCTTGGTTAAGAGTCTTGAAGTCTTGATCTGGAGACTTAGAATCTTGACCTAAGCTCATTTGCCGAATTTGAGTACCAACTACATGATTTTGATATTGAGGAAAACCTCTATGTTCAGCCCTAAAGATGATGGGATGGCGTCATCTAAGAAGCCACTGACAGCATTTTGTTCAAAGGTTTTGAATTCGATCCAACGATTGGAATGACACCAAGAGCGGAATCTGACCCCGATTGTCTGTAACGACCTGAAGTTTCACAAATCAGCTACAGTCTGGGTGTGAACTTTAGAGTCATTATGATATGATACATCTCAGGCAGTAACAATAAACAATTAATTGACATGAGAGAAGAACACAAAATTGATATAACATATATATACTGGAAATCACACTAGGGTTAAATGTTTCAAGTATAAATACAAGAAGTCCCAATATAGGGATATAGAGTCTAAGACTAAAATATATACATCAAAATGAAAATAGGTTTACAAAAAGAATTTGTAACGCCCTGATCCCGCGAGTACGGGGACGTTACTGCGACGTAGATACGTAAGGCACAAATACCCTCACATATTATGCTAAGCATTAGTACATAAAAAAATCAGAGTATAGAAGCACTGTGATAATATACAGCACAAGTACACAGTTATCACAGAGAATGATATAATATTCTATGAATATTAGATCACCAAGAAACGAAAAATCATGATATGCAATATAAAAAGACTGAAAAAAACTCACGACTAGCAAGATAAGAATCTCGTGAGCTGATCATGGGGGCTGAAAGAAAAGAGGGTCCGGACAGACAACCGCTAATCCATGCTTCTACTGCGTTCTCTGATCAACTACGGCAAGGCCACCAAAGTCCAGGCTCCTGGATCAGGGCATGAAGGTCCAGGGTTGCCAGAAAGCAACTCAACGCCTACGTAAGAAAAAGCCAGTTGGCGTATTCAAGCAGTCACACATGTATATGATCAAGTGATATTGTCCAGGCATATAGGTACAGGCAATGACTAGTAATATAAATGAAAATCAGAGAATCAGTAGTAAATCCAAAATCAAATAAGTACATGTGTATTGATAAATCTGAATCGAAAAACATGCATAGAAAATAGTGTCGAGAGCATAGGCACATATAAACATGCGAAGAGACATCAAACATGTGATAAATACAAGTATGAAAAAAACTAGTGATACAAGCTCAAATGTTGGATCCATGAGATTGATATGTCGAAGGGATAATCCAAATAAGAAAACCCTCATCTATATATCATATATCCCATGTCATCATGGTCTGAGTTCATACAACCTGAGTTGCCCTCAGTGTAACAGAACAAGAATGTCAGGAGTAGTTACAGTGTTATAGAAATCATATATACAGGTGACGAGCAGGATAACGTAATCATGCAATAATAACTATCAGTATTTCCTGTTATTATAATCATATCCTTCCATTGTCTCATCCACTGGTAGCTCATACCAGATCAGTACTTTAGTAGAACTCAATCCGAACTTTGATATACGGATACCACTATTCGAATGAGGAAGTAACTCAATAACACCCGCTTCTGCGATTATTATTTTTTGAAAATTAAGTTATACCTGGTGCAGAGTAATGTCAGGTCTCAATCATAATAGCAATAATAATAATAATCAGTATTATTTGTTATTCTTGTCCCTTTCTCATCAGTGTCCCACAACACCTACAGTTCATGCTAGAGCCCGTACTTCCAGTAGAACTCATCCGAACTCTGATATGCGGGTACCATTATTCAAAAAGGGGAGAGACCAAATAATATATGCTTTATACAGGTGTGTGTCGGTTAATATGCACTAAGAATGTTTATCACACTAACACCAGGCGGCACAGATAGGAGGAAGGATTATTTTTTCTTGGAGAATAAATTTAGGAGACAGCCCCACAGATTCAAGAGGTGCCCCCCAAAGAATCAAAAGGTGGCCCCCACCACGTGTATGGTAATGCACTTTGCTCCGTGTGGCACTTTGCTCCTTGTGGGGAATGAATTCTAGAGGTGACCCTTACAGATTCAAGAGGTGGCCCCCACCACGTGTGTGACGTGGTACTTTACTCTGTGTGGCACTTAGTTCCATTCAGAATCCGCCGGACGCTAGGATAATCGCGGAATACATCCTCGTCATCCCGACTCCAGGCGGCGTGCTCCACCAGACGCCGGTATGATCGTGCTATTAACAAGAGTAACAATGCGAAGGACATGAGTATAAGAGATACAAGAGCTCAGGAGTACAGGAGTTCAAGAGTACCAAATGTCTGGTAGCAGTATAATAATCATGTTAAGTCCCCGTAAAAGTGATAATCATGAATAGGCAATGTAATACAGGTGTAAGGTATAATAATATCCAGTCAGGTGTCACAACATCAGGTCAAGTGTATCAGTACCAAGTGATAGCATTTGTCAAGTATCAGTGATAGCATGTGAATTGTCAGGTGTCAGATAACAGGTGTCAGGTATCAGCTGTCAAGTGATAGCATTTCAAGATGCAATCAGATAATTAATATGTTAGTATCATGATATTAGTATATCAGATGTTAAATGTCACAGAAAGTACAATCATATAAGTAAGTACTGTGACCAAACAACTGTAGGTCACCTAGAGGGGGGTGAATAGGTAACTTGCTAATCTAATACCAAACAATGTGGAATTAAATGCTAATTATGCAAACTAAAACTATTATACTAACACACGAAGTATAACCAAAATGTGATGCCGAATTCCCAGAGAAGAGCTCTAGACTTCTCATCGAGATTCCTCTAGATTAAGAGTTGAGGTGCTACTATACCTCTCTTGGTTGAATATTTGTGTGAACATAATATCAAGCATGCAATGAATGTAAAAAGAATAAGAGTATGCAAGATACTAAACAAACCCAAACATATGTGACAATTAAGCACAAGTAATAACAAGCATGTAATATATGAGCACAAGTATAAAAAGTATGCAAGATATAAACACAAGTGAGAGAGAGATATGCAATCGCAAACACGGGAGATTTGTTTCGAGGTTCGAGCCACTTGCTTTACGTCACCGCCTTCACCGCAATGAAGATTTTCCACTAAAATGGATCCCGCAAGATCACTCAGTACCGCAACACCTATAATGAGCTCCCTTAAGAACTCTTGAAACCGCAAGTTTCTCACTTGTTCCCGCAAGAACAATACACCACATGAACCCGTAAGTTCACCGAGGCTGCAACCTCCAACTCCTCAATACAAAGATGAAAACTTTGTGATCAATTCTTGATCACAAACAAACTCTCTCACAAACAAAGATCCCCTATAGGATGGATATAGCAATGAATATCTCAAGCTTGTGTAAGAATACAAGATAGATTTTGTGGTGAAAAAACTCAAGAAATTCTTTTGAAAAAGATAAGAGATACACTCTTGATAAACTCTCTTTTGATATGGAAATGAACTCCAAAAGCTTGTTGAAAAGTTTCTGTTAAAGGTGGGAAAAACTAGCTTCAGACTTCTCTAAAATCTTAATAAAAACTGGCCCAAAAGTCCCTTTTATAGATGTTGTCAAAAAACTAGTCGTTAGGGTCAGGATGACCTGTCGGTCGATCGGCCTATGGACCGACCAACGGTCAAAAATCTGACTGTTGGGGTTGCTGGTCGACCGCTCCCCAAGACATGCTCTGTCGGTCGACTAGTCGGTAGACCGCGAACCAACAGAGACTTACTGCCTCTCAGTCGGTCGACCGACTCAGTCGACCGAGCTGGGTTCTTGAATGTTGTGTACGTCGATCCACCGCTACGTCGACCGCAAAGCTTGCCTTCGGTCGTCCGCAAGCAGCTCAAAAACTAGGTTTTAAAGATTTAAAATTTGAAACCATAAACCCATAAAAATTCAATTAAATCCTCATAAATTTCAAAAAAATAAGTTCATATCAATACTTTGAAATTCAAATATGAGTGATCAAAAATCAACACATATTACAAACAATTGAATTATTTTTGAGGCATAGAAATTTAAGCTTTAAACAAAACTGGTATTTTTCAAAACTTAAACTTTGAAATGAAAAACTGATTTTTTTAAAAACTTGCACAAATATAAAAACAAGATATTTATATACTTTTGAAGCATTGTGCATGGAAATGATCCAATACACATAGAAAATGAAATATACTTGTTTTTGATAATAAGCTCAAAATAAGTTTTGATAAATACAAAACCTTAAACACATGAATTAAACTCATCAAAATAAGTTATTTAAATAATATGAAACAATAGTGTATATGGATGAAATCCAATACACATATAAACCATGTAAATTTGATGAAATCTATTCATGAAATCGAAAGATGTATTCTTGATAAATCGAAAACATAATACTTATAGAAATAAGTTTCTAAACAATTGAAGCTCTAATATGTGTGGATAGAATCCAACACATATTGCAAGCTTTAAAAACTTATTCAATTTAAATATGAGTCGTATAATCATGAACAAGTAAATCCAAAATGGTTAATCCGAAAACCAAGACTATTTTAATCATGAAAGACATTCATAAATATTTTGTGTGTGTATATGAGCTTGAGCAATCCACAACTAATCTATCCTTTACATTTTATCTAAAATAAAAATCTTAAACTTACAAAGTAGGACTCAAGTCTTCTTGAAAAACTTCTTCTCCATCTTGACTTGATCCAAACTTGATCCATGAGCTAGATGTAAATCACCTAGAGTGGGTGAATAGGTGACAAGCTAATCTAATGCACAATAATGCAGAATTAAAACTAATTATACAAACTAAAAACTATCACAAAAACACACAAAGTATAACAGAAGAGTGTAGCTGAATTTTCGGAGAAGGGCTCTAAACTATCTCCTCAAGATTCATTTAGATTAAGAGTTGAGGTGCCACTATAGCTCTCTTGGTTGAATAAAAGTGTGAGTAAACAATCCCAAGCATATATCAATTAAGTATAAATATATCAAGCATATAAAGATATAAACAATATAAGCATGCAAGATATACAAACACAAGTGAGAGAGAGATGAGTAATCGAAAACACGAAAGAATTATTTCGAGATTCGAGCACACTTGCTCTACGTCCCCGCCTTCAACACTGTTTTCCATTGATTTGCAAAGGGAAAAAACTTACAAAAAAGAGAGTTTGAGGAGCTAAATTACAAGTATTCTTAAAAAGATTACAAGTAGATCTCCTCAGAGATTCTGGAGAAGTGTGCCGATAGGAGTCTGGTCAGCGCGCGACCACTTTGTCCCTTTGACGATGCGAGCGATGAGATTCCCTTCTCGCCTGGTTCGGGGAATCAGAGAACAGAATGTTGGTAGAACCCTCTTGTTACTTCTCAAAACCGCCTTCAATTTAGGAATTCCTTCTCGCCTGGTTCCGGAGATTCCTTGAGAAGAAGGTATTAGGGTATCAGCACCCTGAATAGAGAAGCAATTCTCTAAAAGTCTCTGAATTCAAGAGCGCACGGTGCGTCGTGAAGAAGCCTCTACTTGTGGAGTCCTCTTGTGCGTGTCGTCTCAGAAAAGCTCCCTCTCCTTGTACCCATGATGGGCTATTTATAAGGAGAGTAAGGGTATAATTGTCCCTTGAAGATATGGAAACAGATTAAATTAAATCTGGAAAGTAGCCTTGCTGCGAGGCTAGGATCAGCTTCTGCGAAGCTAGAAATGGCAGGTCGGTTGATCTTCTTGATCTGTTTTGATCCTTTCCGTATTGTTGGAGGATTTCCCCTGATCTCCTTACTCGTTTTAAGAGAGTCAAGAGATTGTGGCAATCAACTGCCGAATTTGATCTCCGATTTGATCTTAATTGGATTTGATCTGATCTCGTCCGGAGATTTGATTGGTCAAAGGTTTGACCATAGCAGACCAATAGTGGCGCTGCCCGCCTTGAACTTACAGCGGAGCTGGAGGCAGTTTCTGGCGAAGTCCGAAAGAAACTCTTCGGCGGAGCTAGAAGTCGTCTGTGGCGAGGCTACCATATACCCTTTCTGCGCAGTTGTGTATGGCTTCAGGGCGGAGCTGACTTCCTCTGGCGAAGCTATGAGTTAGCTTCCTGGCGAGGCTTTAAATGGCTTCAAGGCGAAGTCAGGTGATCCTAGCCTCTCAAGCGAGGCTATCCCTTTGGGCTCATGTGATGCTAAGTGCTAGCATCTTTAGACCTGCTGAGGTCTGTTTAGAAACAATCCGGGTTCACTGTCTGCTTACTGGATCAGTGGAGTCCAAGTTGCTTCCTTGTCCCTTGGAGATGGGTGAAAACTGGTCTTCAGCTCGTCTGTCACTTGTCTTTTATAAATGTCAACAAGTTTAGACATTGTTCGGACCAATAAGAATCTTGTCTTTTTTTAAGTGTCAACAAGACCCCCTTCAAAGTTTTCGAAAGTCTGCAATGGCTCAGACTTCGAAATACTTTGAACTACTTTGATTGGTGGTATGTGGAGTATGAACGTCACCATAGTGGTTGAGTTCAGCTTCGCTTTTAATCCTACTTTGAGATGTAGATTCGCCGAGGAATCATGTCAATCCGCGTCTGGGTAGCTTCGCGGCTAGGTAAGTTCGCTCTGGAATATCTGTTGCTTTTCCAAGGCCAACTGCCATGGGCCGGTTACGAGAAGGATTACTTCTTCTCTCGCACTGATCGAGGGAGATATTCTCCCCTTGTGCATTTTCGAGGGAGGATATTCCCTTTCTTCAAGGCGTCATGAGTGCCTTTATGAGGGAGACGTTTCTTCCTTTGCACAGTTCCAAGGGAAACCGTCCCTTTTCTCAAGGCGCAATAAATGCCTTAAATGTGCTCGTGCTTCCACGCTTGAGGCGGCAGCGCTCAGGCCATGGGGCCTATAAATAGGACACTTGAGATCCTCTGAAGAGAAGTGATCTGCTCTTCTCCTCTTCTTTAGGTTGAGAGAGATACTCAGATCTCTGAAGTAGTGGGAATGCCCACTCTGGTTATTACCCGACCAAGGACCGGTAAGTCTCGATCATCCGAGACTTTACCAATAAACCTTAGGGAGTTCGTCTCTCCTAGTTTAGCTTTAGCTTTAATCAGCTGCTTCAGGGATTAATCTCCCTTGTTCTTCACTTAACTGATCTGCAGAGAAGGATTTCAGCATAGCTTCCCAGCGAAGCTATCATCTTGACTTGATCAGAGAAAGATTACTGCATGTTAAGTCCGCTACACAGACAGAATTTGGGACTTAGTTTCTTCAAAGTTGAGCCAGTCTTGCCATATAGGTGGGGCTAAGACTGTGTCTCACAGGATCAGTCTGGCTTAGCCATATAAGCGAGGCTAGGACTTGGTGTTTGCTGAGCTAGCCCATCATTGCTGTGCAAGTGAGGCTTATCCTCTGCTTTAACTGAAATCGGATTGCTTCGCCCCAAAGAATCTGACTTAGTGTTTTTGCAGCTTCTCCCGTGTTTAACTGCTAATCTGTTCTGATTTGCATTGCAGTGAGCTATGTTCGTCAATCTTGTGACTTGATGAAAGAGACCGAAAAGTTGCCTTATGCTTCCCGGTTGAAGCTTTACTTTTAAGCAGGAGGAACAAACTGGGGCAGCTGATGTGTGTCCCAGAGGCTGTTGGCAGTCGCTTATCCGAGATGATTCCTTTTGAGGCGAGGCTGGTAGCCGCTTATCCGAGATGATCCACTTTGGGAAAGCGGACGTCACCAGTAAGGTCACGGATCTTCCCATTGCCAATTTTCATCAAAGAAGATCCAACCTGCTGGTGGCGATCAGTCCTTTGCCAATTTTGATTGCGGAAGGTTCAACTTCCTGGTGGCACAATCTGTCCCGGTGGCAGAATCTGTCCTGGTGGCACCATCTGTTCTGGTGTGAAGGATTACGACCTTGTGCAGGAGGAAGGCCTTTCGTGTCCAGTTGGTCCGGCTTGGAAGCAGATAAAACCACTTATATGCCTTTTGCGCAAATGATCCTGCTGAGCAACTGAATCTGTTGTACGAAACACAACCTTGATGTAGTATCAATGTATCTTTCCTTTTAAATCAATGAAAGTTCATTTTCTGCTCATTTGATTTTTGCCTGCCTTCATTGAGAATTTGGCTATAACGGGGCTGAACTTCGTGCGGAGTTAAGGATTGGATTCCAAGCTTCCAGCGAAGCTAGCATATCTGTAAAGTTCGGCCTATGCCTTCAGCGAAGCTAAGGCAATCCTGTTGGCGAAGTCCGCATTTGACTTGTGGCGAAGTTAGCCCTTAGTGGCTGAAGCAGCGCTTCTCGGGAAGGCGCTTTAGGCGGCGTTTCGAATTAATTTGAAACGGCGGCCTGTGCTCTTTTCGAGGCATCGTTTCAGGCGCATGTCGGCCTATAAAAGCCCGATCGGGCTGAGAAAGAGCATATCTCTTTACTTGAAATTTTTAGAGACCTTTGACTCTTCTTCTTCCTTTTTCCTCTCCATTTAGAAAATTTGAAAGCTTCCGTAGCTCTTCAATGGCGCCCAAGAGACGAGCGGGAAAAGAAGTGGCCACTTCTGCAGCGGAGGGTCCTTCTCCTCCTCCGGTCATCGAACGACCAATTGCTGGTAAGGGACTTCCCCTCTTGATTAGAGCCGATATTTGGCTACCTTTGGATGAATCCAGAACGATCAAGCAAGATCTATTATTGTTAGGGTATCCATTTCCCTGTATTTCCCTTATTTTCTCGAATGGGAATTCAAGAACTGAAGAGTTCTTCTTTAAGCTTCTAGGCGAAGCTATCACTTGGGCTGTTTTCGTCCTGTTGAACAACAGGATACGGATCTGTCCCTTCAATCGTGGCCGTAAAGGATTAATGACCATAATGCCCTTTTGACGAAGTTAGTCCTCAGGGCTGTACCGCCTTCTGCTTAAGCTTTCTCGACGCGAAGCTAACACTTGGACATTTTCTGCAAAATGCGGACTTGACTGTGAGGCTAAGCTTTGTTGAAGCTATCGCCTTGCTAGCTTCGCTCAAAGGGCGAGGCTATGCCTTGGTGAAACGTGTGTCTTTGTGTTCGCTTGGCTGATGAACTAATCATGATTCTTCTTTGCTTCTGCAGTGCACTACACTCCTGGTCCTCTGAACAGCTTATTCGGGATGACCAGGGGATTGGACGGTAATATCAACCTGCAATTTCAAGGGCAGGCTTCTCTGTTTAGTGGGGGGAGCTCTCTCGTCCGAGACACGCTTATTTATGGTGGTGATCAATACACCACGAGGAGTATTTTGACTACGGCTCCCCTTGAATATATCGACCGTCGAACTTACAGGAAGCCCGTCTTGCTGCTCAGGAGGTTGCTAAGGCTATTTCTTCTGACTTGAAATTCTTAGAGACAAGGAAAGTAGGGGTTGGGAATGCCATTGATGCTTCCACCAGTGCTCTCCTTGACGCTGAAGACAAAATTGGGAAGGCCAAGGAAATGATCAGAAAGGCAAATCTTCTCTTATCCAGGGCTGAACCAGTGCGTCTTGAAGAGACTATGCGGCTTGAGCAGCTTAAGGCCCAGATTGACGAACTCTCACGGCAGGAGTTAGTACAGAGGGCAACTTTGGCGGAGGTCGAAGTTTGTTTGGCCCAGGTGACGAACTTTAATGAGGCTGAGCTGAGGTCGCAGGCGCTTGTCCGGGCTGCTGATGACAGGAGGAGGAGGCTAGCTTCCCTTGAAGAGCGAATCAGATCTTATAATGTACGCCCGTAGGTCGCAATATATGTACCTCCATGTATCCCATCCTTTTGGAATTAATGAAAATAATAATTTTTGTTTTGACTCCCTGTCGAATCTCCCAATTGTTCCATTTTCTGAATTGTTGGTTCCAAATTGTATTCGTGCCATTTGAGAGAATAGTCCTTTGCTGGATTGAATGCTGAAACTTGGCAGTCTATCAGTTCATAGGTCGCGATGACATAACTGGTTGAGGAGCCACCGAGCTTCAAAGTTGGTGATACTTGTCTTTTGTAAATGTCAACAAGTATCGAGACCTGTCTTTTGTAAATATCAACAGGGCTCGGGGTTGAGACTTGTCTTTTGTAAATGTCGACAAGTTCGAAATTGAGAATTGACTGTCTGCTGGTTCAGAGGTCGCAATGACATAACCGAATGAGACGCCACCAAGCTCAAGGTTGGTGATACTTGTCTTTTGTAGATGTCAACAAGTATCGAGACCTGTCTTTTGTAAATGTCAACAGGGCTCAAGGTTGAGACTTATCTTTTGTAAATGTCGACAAGCTCGAAATTGAGACTTGACTGTCTGCTGGTTCAGAGGTCGCAATGACATAACCGAATGAGACGCCACCAAGCTCAAGGTTGGTGATACTTATCTTTTGTAATTGTCAATAAGCATCGAGACCTGTCTTTTATAAATGTCAACAGGGCTCAAGGTTGAGACTTGTCTTTTGTAAATGTCGACAAGCTCGAAATTGAGACTTGGCTGTCTGCTGGTTCAGAGGTTGCAATGACATAACCGAATGAGACGCCACCAAGCTTAAGGTTGGTGATACTTGTCTTTTGTAGATGTCAACAAGTATCGAGACCTATCTTTTGTAAATGTCAACAGGGCTCAAGGTTGAGACTTGTCTTTTGTAAATGTCGACAAGCTCGAAATTGAGACTTGGCTGTCTGCTGGTTCAGAGGTCGCAATGACATAACCGAATGAGACGCCACCAAGCTCAAGGTTGGTGATACTTGTCTTTTGTAGATGTCAACAAGTATCGAGACCTGTCTTTTGTAAATGTCAACAGGGCTCAAGGTTGAGACTTAGCTGTCTGCTGGTTCAGAGGTCGCAATGACATAACCGATTGAGATGCCACCAAGCTCAAGGTTGGTGATACTTGTCTTTTGTAAATGTCAACAAGTATCGGGACCTGTCTTTTGTAAATGTCAACAGGGCTCAAAATTGTAATGGAGTTTGGGAAAAGTCTCGTTTTCACGGGGAGAAACGAGGGAATCACTGTCATAGGTTTAATGTTAACGTAACAGCGAAATGTATATGTGGTCTTACCATTCTATGGATGAGAATTGGTAAGTGATTTTGGAGGTCTCGTTTTCACGGGGAAAAACGAGGGAATCACTGTCATAGGTTTAATGTTAACGTAACAGCGAAATGTATATGTGGTCTTACCATTCTATGGATGAGAATTGGTAAGTGATTTTGGAGGTCTCGTTTTCACGGGAAAAAACGAGGGAATCACTGTCATAGGTTTAATGTTAACGTAACAGCGAAACGCATATGTGGTCTTACCATTCTATGGATGAGAATTGGTAAGTGATTTTGGAGGTCTCATTTTCACGGGGAAAAACAAGGGAATCACTGTCATAGGTTTAATGTTAACGTAACAGAAAAATGCATATATGGTCTTACCATTCTGTGGATGAGAATTGGTAAGCGATTTTGGAGAGGGAATCAAATGGGAACTGGTCCCTTAGGATTTTTAGCAAATCCCCAGCTGTCAACGGGTTTGATATGCCTTTACCAACTACCGTTTGAATTGGGCTAGCCATGCTATTCCCCTCAGCATGATGAGTTGTCGAGGACTTATGTTGGGCTTAAAAGCCAACATTTTTCTCTATCCTTAATCGTTAAGGATGTTGGGTCGTCTGGTTAACGTATGTGTAACCTTGACTCTCCTTTAAGACAACCAGTATATGGCCAGGTTCCTACTGGTTTATGGTTGTATGATCTCGCTTGGAGGAAGAGAAAGGCTCTCTTTGTGTGTACTTTGAACACGAAGGTCTTGATCAGAGGTGTAATGTTAACTTGATCATGAGAAGGATCCTTGATTAAAGATAATACTTCTTTAAGAACTTGCCATTGATCGGCATCATGAGTAGGTCGCCGTCTGGAGTCATAAGGCGGTATGCTCCGTTTGAATAGACTGTTTCTATTACGAACGGTCCTTCCCATTTAGGCTGAAATTTGCCTTTGGTTTTGTGCGTCATAATCATCGGTCGTCTGACGGCTAAAACCAAGTCTCCTTTCTGGAAGAATCTTTGTTTAACCCTCTTATTGAAGGCTTTTGAGATTCGAGCTTGATACAGCTCGATATGCTGCTGAGCTTGTAGCCGCTTCTCATCTAGGGCTTCGAGCTCTTGAAGACGCAACCGATCATTGTCCTCTGATGTGATCTTAGTCATTAGAGCGACTTGCAATGACGACATCTGAATTTCCAAAGGTATGACTGCTTCACACTCGTACACCAGGGAAAAAGGCGTATTGCCTGTCGGAGTCCGAATCGTGGTTCGGTAGGCCCAAAGACATTCGCCAAGCTTTTCGTCCCAATCTCGCTTATTCAAGGAGACGAACTTCTTGAGTAGCTTGATGATCGTTTTGTTGAATGCTTCCGCCAGGCCATTAGTGGCGGGATTATAGGAAGTTGAAGCCACATTTTGAATTTGGTATTTATCGCAGAACCGATAGAATACTTGGCTTATGAATTGAGAACCGCTGTCGTGGATGATCCGCCTAGGGACACCAAATCGATGGATGACATGGTGTTTGATGAAATTAACCACATTAGAGGTTTTGACTTCAGCCAATGGTATGGCTTCTGCCCACTTTGAAAAGTAATCGGTTATTGCCAGGATAAACCGGTGACCTCTTGTCGAAGAGGGGCTAATTGGCCCTACGACATCAATTCCCCATGCTTCAAATGGCCATGAAGCAACAGTTGGGTGGAGCAACTCCGAAGGCTGGTGTATGAAGTCCGCATGAACTTGGCATGCTTTACACCTTCGCGCATATTGGATGGCATCGGCTATCATGGCTGGCCAATAGTATCCAAGCATATGCAGCCTGTCTTTAAGCTTTGGACCTGATTGGTGAGCTCCGCAAGTGCCGTCGTGTGCCTCTTTAA
The DNA here is from genome assembly GCA_038442645.1 of Agave tequilana. Lineage (NCBI taxonomy): Eukaryota > Viridiplantae > Streptophyta > Magnoliopsida > Asparagales > Asparagaceae > Agave > Agave tequilana. The sequence goes on along the minus strand of JAVJIF010008377.1, from coordinate 16,816 downwards.
GCACTTCCTGTGCCTCTGAATTGGAAAGGCAACGGAGGAGGACACCGTCATATGAATGACGGTAAAGTGTCTTCAGAGTTGGATCGTAGTAGAAACGGAGAGACCTTCGTCTGATAGATGCAGCTTCTTTAGGATCGTCTGGCAGATGACCATGTAAGGCATAGTCGATGAGAGAAAATCGCCAATCTCTCGGCTCAAGATCCGTTGAGATATTATAGACCTCTCTGGTTCTCAACATATGCTTAGAGCAGACAAGGTGTCGAGTTGCGACTGTGAGGTGATACTCGGTGTCGGCTGGTAAGGCTAATGTTGTTGCTAATGCAGCAAGAGCGTCCGCCTTGGTATTCTGAGATCGAGACACATGCCCGATGTAAAAACCTTCAAATAGGTTAGCCAATTCGGTGGCTGTGTGGTAATAAGGCACCAAATCTTCGTGGCGAACTTCATATTCGCCTTTAACCTGATTGATAATCAGTTTTGAATCGCCGTAGGCTTCGAGGTAGCGTACCCCCATTCCATGGGCAAGCTGAAGACCAATGAGCAGGGCATTATATTCTGTTACATTGTTGGAGCACGATTCTGTCAGAGAAAATGCTCTGAGAAGGACATGATTTTGTGGGGAGATAAACACAACCCCACTCCGGCAATAATCTTGCCTTTAGGGCCCATTCGCGATGCTCCGTCGAAGAACATCTGCCACACTTCCTCCTCTGAGGTTATGTTGGAGTTGAAGACTTCATCTGGAATATCCTCGTGAAGTTTTGAATGTTCCGAAACTGGATGAGCAGCCAAGAACTCTACAAGGGCCTGACCTTTAACCGCCTTCTGAGGGGTAAAGATCATGTCGTATTGAGACAAAAGGAGTGCCCATTTAGCCAATCTTGAATTCAGTGATCCTGGCTTTGTCATGAGAAGGCGCAAAGGGTTCACTCTGGAGATGACATGTATGGTTTGGCCGACCAAATAATGTCGCGTCTTCTGAACAGCAAAGATGAGAGTTAAACATTCTTTCTCGATAGGATTATAGCGAGATTCCGCCCCTTTCAGAGTCCTGCTTAGATAATAAATGGCTTGCTCGTGACCATTATCGTCCTTTTGAGCGAGGAGGGCACCGAGAGAATAGTCCATAGCTTTTACATAAAGTAAGAATGGTTTCCCTGATGTAGGGGCCACTAAGACTGGAGGCTTCGTGAGGTATCACTTGATGTCTTCATAAGCTTCCTGATAAGCTTGATCCCATACAAAGGAGGCACCCTTTTTCATAAGTCGGGTGAACGGCTGACAACAGCCTGAGAGATTTGCGATGAATCTTCTGATATAAGCCAATCTACCTTGCAAGTCTCTAAGCTCTTTGAGATTCCTCGGTGGGTGCATGCTCTGAATAGCTTTGACCTTGTCTAGGTTGAGGTGAATTCCTTTTGATGTAACAATAAACCCAAGGAACTTGCCACTTGACACTCCCAAGAAGGATTTCGTCGGATTCATTTTCAGTTGATGAGCCCGCATTATGTCGAACATCGTTCTCAAGTCATGAAGATGGTCATCTTTGCTGCGGCTTTTGACAGCAATGTCGTCGACATAGCATTTTACCGTTTTTCGGAGATGATCGTGGAAGATCGTACTCATTGCCCGCTGATAGGTTGCTCCGGCGTTCTTCAGTCCGAAGGGCATTACGGTGTAGCAGTATACTCCCAAGGGTGTTCAGAACGAAGTATGCTTCTCATCGTCGAGATACATCTTAATCTGGTTGTACCCTGAAAAGCCGTCCATGAAAGACATTCTTTCGAATCCACAGGTATTGTCAATCATGACATCTGTGATGGGCAGCGGGAATTTGTCTTTAGGACAGGCCGTATTGAGATCACGGTAGTCGATGCAGATCCGTATTTTCCCGTTCTTCTTGAGGACGGGGACGATGTTGGCTACCCAATCTGGATGTTGTTCCTCCCGGATGAAGCCACATGCAATGAGCTTGTGAACTTCGGCTTCAATAGCTTCCATAATGTTTGGGCGAAACCGACGTTGTTGCTGCTTGACTGGCTTGACGTCGGGCTTGATATTTAGACGGTGCACGGCCACTTGCGGATCAAGTCCGGGCATGTCTTCGTAGCTCCATGCGAAGACGTCTATATACTCCTTTACGAGTATTATCAATTCTTCCTTTTCTATAAGTGACAGGCTTTCACTTATAAAGATGGGCTAAGGGTAGTCTTGACTACCTAAGTTGACCTGCATCACCTTGTCTTCAGTAGGTGGCTCACGCAGTTCGAATCTCTTTTCCCACTGGAGGTTTAATTGCTAGGCCCATGGTTCCTCATCAACGGCTTCTGCGGGCTCCAATTGACTGCTTGAAGTCATATTAACGGTGAGGTTTTCGAACATCATTCCCACACTAACATCTGAGTCCCACTCGGAGGATGAGGCTGAATGTGATGGGATTGGTTCGTCGTCTTTGCATTGAACCGTTGCTGGCGATGTGGGTGTAATGTATCCCAACCTGTTGGCCCAAAGGCCATTCACTCTAGTTTTGATGATGATTAACTCATGTAGTTATGTGTACTAATTATCTTGTGATTTTAGTTTCAGTTTATTAATCAAGATATTAGTTGGTGTTTAGCTTCAACAAGATGAATTGGAAGCTTGCACATGTTGATTCAAGAGCCCGCGCATCAAAGATCATTTCATTGCACTTACTCGGTGAATCAAGAGTTTTTGGATCGAGCCGACTTGGAGATTGCGCTCTAGCTTGGAGATTGCGCTCTACAAGAAGACTTAGGTATCCATAGTTTTAGTTTGAGTTTAGATCCTAATTGTAAAGATTAGAATAGTATGATAAGCTCAAGTTCACAACACACACCTTTCATGTTTTGATTTTCGGTTTTAGGTTTAACCGATCTTGGTTTTCATGAATAGATTTTTTATCAAAACAAGTTTACATGGTTTATGTATATTAGATTTGTTCTATATACATGCATGCTTCAATTGTTTAGACAAACTTTGTTTGATAATCTATTCCATGTGTTTTATGTTTTGGTATTTACAACAAAACATATTTTTGGACTTAATGACAAAAATCATGATATATATATATGTTTCTTGTATATTGAATTTCTATTCATATACAATATGCTTCAAAGTGTTTAAATATCATATTTTTGTATCATGGATGAGTTTTAGACAATGTGTATTTTCTATTCAAAATACAAAGTTTTAGAAAATACGGTTTTTGGTTTTTGGCAAAATTCCTATGACACAAAAATAGTCAAATATGTTTGAAATTTGTGTTAGGATTTTTAACACAAGTTTGTATTTCAATATAAAATGATAAAACTATTTTTGTGGAATTTTAGAGATTTTGTGGGATTTATTATAATATTTTTTTCCCCAGATTTCAGACCTGTTTTTGTCTGCCAGGCTTTTCCGGTCGACCGGTACAGTCGACCGCAACAAAGAAGCCAGTCGACCGTTCCGGTCGACTGACGTGCACGGATACGTGCACGCAGGCTGACACTGCATCCGGTCGACCGAAGCGGTCGACCGACAGAGAGCTGTTTGCTCTCAGGTATTTTCGGTCGACCGAGGCGGTCGACCGGTAGCCACAACGGGTCAAAATTTGACCGTTGGGCGGTCGACCGTCCCGGTCGACCGGAAGGCTATTTCTGGCTAAATTTCTGTCAACGGCTATTTTCTGAAATTGCCTATAAATACCCCATTTGAGAGAGGTTTTCTCTAAGATTTTTTGTGCGAATTTTTTGCTGATTCTCTGGTGTTTTCAAAGCAATCAAAAGAAGTTTTTGAGCTTGAATTGAACAATCCATTTGGTGTTTTCATTAGGGTTTGGAAAATCAAAGAAAGGGTTTTTGGGAAAGAATTTTGATTGAACTATTCTATCTTGATTTATTGATTTTTCCCAAGGATTTTCTTTGTGATTTCTGACTTCCATTCCTTTGGTTTTCTCCACACTTGAGCAAAAATCTACTATCTATATCTATAGGTTATTTGTGTGGAAGAAGAAGTTGTTTGTGATTGTTGTTGTGACCACCAAGTTGTAACCCAATCTTTTCTTAGCTTTATGCTTTGGGTTGTATCCCTCTAGTTGAGAGGTGATCCTTGTATTGGTTGGTGATTGGGAGTTTGTTGTATTGGTTTGAAAATTTGCCTCAAGGAGGAGGTTGTGATTGTTGGAGTTTGCCTCAAGGAGGAGGTTGTGTTGGTTGGCTTGGATTTGTGCCTCAGGGAGGAGGTTGTAAAGAGAGGAGTTGGGTACTCCTTGTAAAGGGTCCTAGGTGGACGAGCTAGTGGAAATCCTTCGTGTGTCGAAGGCGGGGATGTAGAGCTGGGTGCTCGAACCTCGATAACATATCTTTGTGTTTGCGCTTGATCCATTGGCTCTCTCTACTCTCTCTTTACTTCGTGCCTTGCATTTATTTACATTGCTCATTCATATTTGCTTGGCTTGGTTGTGTGCATCACTTGTTGATAGCACTTGAGTGTAAATTTGCATTAAGTTTTTAAATTCCGCATTTAGTTCATAGATTAGCATTGTCACCTATTCACCCCCCCTCTAGGTGACTTTTCAATTGGTATCAGAGCTAGTGCTCCTGATATTTAGGTTTAACCACCAAGGAGTAAGATCTTGGTTTGCTAATCTTCACTTGCATTTTCATTTGCACTCATACTAGTTTTCACTCATGGCTAGCCCTCCTATGTTTGACCATTTTAGACTTGATGCTTGGAAGGTGGACATGACTAGGCATTTAAAAGACCTAGGACATCTAGTTTATCAAGCCATTACCATAAAATCCCTCCCAAATAGTAGCAAGCATAAGAAGGCCAATGCATTAGCACTTAGAGCACTTAGAGCATCTCTAAATGAATTTCTTTTACCCGTTTTTGATCACTATGATTCGGCTTTGCAGTTTGGAGCATCTTGACGTCTCCCGAGCTTCCAAGGATATTAACAAGATGAGGAGATCTAAAAGAGAAAAGTCCGAAGAGCAATGCCTCATGGTCCAAGGGAAGAACTCCCTTGAGGTACAATCGGATTCTCATATTGATGATAGCTCTAGTTCCTATTGTCATGGTTGTTTTGAAGTTCAAACTTTAAATATGGAACTTGCTCAAAAGCTTGAAAATTTGTTGGAAAAACATGATTTGTTGAAAGAGGATAATCTTGTGTTGAAAAATGAATTAAAGGATTTATGCTCTAATTTTGAATTGGTTTTGCAAGAGAAGGAAGAGATTGCAAGTGAATGTGACTCACTTAAATCTCAACTTGAACTTGCTTTAAAGGAAAATGAATTTTGAAAAATAAAAATGATTGTGATGATGTAGTAAAGCACAATGAGATTTTATCTTCAAAATTGGATTTTACTTTTAAAGAAAATCTTACTTTGAAAAATAATATTGATTCAATTACTAGAGAATTGGATTTGGTTTTGATTAAAAATAAATCTTTGCAAAAGAGATTGATGTTTGCCATGCTAATGTTGCTTCATGTTCTAGCACACCTATTGCATGCTCCACTTTATCTTCTAACATTGAAAATGATATACTTGTTTTGAAGAAAAGTGTTGATAGTTTGGGCTCCACTTTGAGCCATTGTGCCATGAATCACACACGATTGGAAATCTTGGTTCGCAAGAAACAAGTTCCAACCTTGCATGCACACCCATCTAGGCATACACATGCTTTTCATGATCACCACCATCATATGTATGCTCACGTGTACACATGTACACATTGTGGTCGAAAAGGCCACCTTGCTAGATTTTGTTATGATCGCATTTATCATGAAAATTTAGCAACGAATTATGTTTGGGTGAGAAAAGATATTAATCCCCGTGGACCCAAAAGAAAATGGGTACCAAAAATCACCTCTTTGACTTTTGATGTAGGTGGGAGCTCTCGCGTCACGTGAGGGTATTGGTGCCTTGAGGTGGATGCATTCTAAGCTAAAAGGAGAACCATTTGGATGCTTCACTCTCAAGGAGATTTGGTGGGAGGACCACCGTGTTTTGGAGAACTAGAGGTGGAACTTCATTGGTTTTGGTATCATCTCTAACTCCTAATTTTTTATTTGCATACTTTCCATGTTCATCTTTTATAGCATGTCATGTTTTGTTGTTCATTATGCTTGTGCCTTGTTCATTAGATTAATGTTATACATGTTTAGTTCCTTTAGCACCCATGTTTCATTTGGAATCTACATTTAGTGTCTCACCTTGTTTAAACTAACATGTATGCTTTAGATCTAATGTTCAGCATATGCACAATGATCATATGATATTCATGATTCTATGATTTCGTGTTTTAACGATTCATGTGTTGATTAGTATGTTCATTGCTATACATGTATTGCAATTTGTAATCACCATTGTTACATGATTCCATATTTTGTGTTTTCACAAGTGTTTTGATATTATGCATATCTTGATTCTTATAGCATATGAATTTACATAAGGATCATTTTAGAATAATTGTTGATTTATGACTTGTTTTATGCTTTATGATTTGAATATATGCTTAGATGTTAGTTTTCATGAAAACTAGGAGTTATACTTGTACATAGAATGGGCCACAAATAAACCTTTATATATGTTTGTGCTTGGATGCCTATTTGTACTCATTAGATGTGCTAGTATAGTCTAGTTTTGATGATTCATGCATTCATACATGTATTCCTCATTTTTGATATGTTTTATGATCATGTGTTTTCTATGATAAAGTGTTTTCACTTCATGTATATGTCTATTTTGTCAAATCTTAAGATATACATGTATGCCCCTTGAGTCATTTGCTTTTCATGCAAATCTATATTTTGGACTCAATTGTGTTTAGGGATATGTATGTATACTTTTGCTTTGTCTAAACATACATATACCTTTAAGTATAAATTGACTTTTAATGAAGAGTTTAGATTTTCATGTTTTTAGGAGATTTCCTTTAGTAATGAAAATTTAGTTTTCATATGTTTATATTTTAAAGGAATTTCAATTGAGCTTGATTGTCCATTTTCATGATGATATGTTTCTCACAACACTTGTACACTCACCTTATTTTGATGTTTTCTCATGATTTCATTTTCATGAGTACTATTGGTGCCATATAGATTTTGAGTGTTTAAGTGATCATGTGATTTTCATGTTTCATGAAAAATATTTTTGTTATTCCTTACTTGAAGGATTTCGTACTAGTTAACAAGTTTTCCATTTAACTAGTTGCGATATTCCTTTCTTTGGTAGTGATTTTCAAACAAACTATAATTTCAAATCTATTTTGAAAACTCCTACCATCTAAGGGTGGTTGGATGGGAGATCATGTTCATGTATGCTTTATAATGAAAATCATTTTTAAACTTGCACATGATTGGGTGGTAGTGAATATGAGATATACACTTGATCTTATTGTTGTTTCAATTTGTATCATTGAATTCTTTCAATTGGTATCAAATCTTGACATCCTTTTGTATACTCATATATGTTTATTTTATATATATGTATGCATACACTTTATATAGTATCAATTTCAATTGGTATCTATTTCTTACATACATATATAGATGATTTATTTGTGCTTCAAGATATCACAAATTTTGTTTATGATAAGCTTGATTTTTTTTTAATGACCATCATTTTCAATTGATTCAATTTTCAATTGGTATCTTTATACAAGCATTATCATTATCTTGCTTATGCTAAGCTTGAGCTTTAACATTATTTCAATTGACTTAGTTTTCAATTGGTATCTTATTTCTACCTTAAGCATATGTTTAGTTGGTATTTCATAAAGGGGGAGAAAACTCACATTTTAATTTTTCAATTGGTATTTAGTTTACCATTGGTTTTGTTTCCCACTCCCTAACTTTATGAGAAAAAAAAAATGATTTAAGAATGATTATTGATATTTAATTGGTATCATATGCTTATAAAGATATATATCTTCAATTGGTATCAAGATGCATTTGTTCACTCAAATTGGTATCAATGTGTTTTTCAATTGGTATCATGTGTTTTATTTTCAATATGTTTTAATTTCAATTGGGATCATATTTGTTTTCAATGCCCCTCTTACTTTCAATTGGTAATTGGTAGGCATTTCTTAAATGTTTTTATGATCACTTTCTATTGATATCATAATGCACTTCTTTGACACATTTTTTTTAATTGGTATCATTTTTGGTTTCACCCCTTGAAGTAGTTTATTGATTCTTTGATTCATATATTTAGGGGGAGAAGAATTCAGATCTATTTTGTTTTTACCCCTTTGTTGATGATTGACAAAAAGGGGGAGAAGAATTTGGAGTTGATATGCATGTGTTTTCAGTTTTATATTCATTTCATCTCCATTGGTATTGGTATCAAGAGCATTATGAGTTTTGTTTTTATTAGTATCCATTGGTATCAAGAGCATGTTTTGGTAATTTAGTTGTTTTGTTTTAATTGGAATCAATAGCATGTTCATTTTATGTCAAGAACCTTGTTTATATGCATCTTATTGTTTGTTTATTCCTATGCATGAGTTAAGGGGGAGCTTCTTTGAAGCTTACTTTAATCCATGCATATATAACTCCATGAGTTTTGTCATCATCAAAAAGGGGGAGATTGTTGGCCCAAAGGCCTTTCACTCTAGTTTTGATGATGATTAACTCATGTAGTTATGTGTACTAATTATCTTGTGATTTTAGTTTCAGTTTATTAATCAAGATATTAGTTGGTGTTTAGCTTCAACAAGATGAATTGGAAGCTTGCACATGTTGATTCAAGAGCCCGCGCATCAAAGATCATTTCATTGCACTTACTCGGTGAATCAAGAGTTTTGGATCGAGCCGACTTGGAGATTGCGCTCTAGCTTGGAGATTGCGCTCTACAAGAAGACTTAGGTATCCATAGTTTTAGTTTGGGTTTAGATCCTAATTGTAAAGATTAGAATAGTATGATAAGCTCAAGTTCACAACACACACCTTTCATGTTTTGATTTTCGGTTTTAGGTTTAACCGATCTTGGTTTTCATGAATAGATTTTTTATCAAAACAAGTTTACATGGTTTATGTATATTAGATTTGTTCTATATACATGCATGCTTCAATTGTTTAGACAAACTTTGTTTGATAATCTATTCCATGTGTTTTATGTTTTGGTATTTACAACAAAACATATTTTTGGACTTAATGACAAAAATCATGATATATATATATGTTTCTTGTATATTGAATTTCTATTCATATACAATATGCTTCAAAGTGTTTAAATATCATATTTTTGTATCATGGATGAGTTTTAGACAATGTGTATTTTCTATTCAAAATACAAAGTTTTAGAAAATACGGTTTTTGGTTTTTGGCAAAATTCCTATGACACAAAAATAGTCAAATATGTTTGAAATTTGTGTTAGGATTTTTAACACAAGTTTGTATTTCAATATAAAATGATAAAACTATTTTTGTGGAATTTAGAGATTTTGTGGGATTTATTATAATATTTTTTTTCCCCAGATTTCAGACCTGTTTTTGTCTGCCAGGCTTTTCCGGTCGACCGGTACGGTCGACCGCAACAAAGAAGCCAGTCGACCGTTCTGGTCGACTGACATGCACGGATACGTGCACGCAGGCTGACACTGCATCCGGTCGACCGAAGCGGTCGACCGACAGAGAGCTGTTTGCTCTCAGGTATTTTCGGTCGACCGAGGCGGTCGACCGGTAGCCACAACGGGTCAAAATTTGACCGTTGGGCGGTCGATCGTCCCGGTCGACCGGAAGGCTATTTCTGGCTAAATTTCTGTCAACGGCTATTTTCTGAAATTGCCTATAAATACCCCATTTGAGAGAGGTTTTCTCTAAGATTTTTTGTGCGAATTTTTTGCTGATTCTCTGGTGTTTTCAAAGCAATCAAAAGAAGTTTTTGAGCTTGAATTGAACAATCCATTTGGTGTTTTCATTAGGGTTTGGAAAATCAAAGAAAGGGTTTTTGGAAAGAATTTTGGTTGAACTATTCTATCTTGATTTATTGATTTTTCTCAAGGATTTTCTTTGTGATTTCTGACTTCCATTCCTTTGGTTTTCTCCACACTTGAGCAAAAATCTACTATCTATATCTATAGGTTATTTGTGTAGAAGAAGAAGTTGTTTGTGATTGTTGTTGTGACCACCAAGTTGTAACCCAATCTTTTCTTAGCTTTGTGCTTTGGGTTGTATCCCTCTAGTTGAGAGGTGATCCTTGTATTGGTTGGTGATTGGGAGTTTGTTGTATTGGTTTGAAAATTTGCCTCAAGGAGGAGGTTGTGATTGTTGGAGTTTGCCTCAAGGAGGAGGTTGTGTTGGTTGGCTTGGATTTGTGCCTCAGGGAGGAGGTTGTAAAGAGAGGAGTTGGGTACTCCTTGTAAAGGGTCCTAGGTGGACGAGCTAGTGGAAATCCTTCGTGTGTCGAAGGCGGGGATGTAGAGCTGGGTGCTCGAACCTCGATAACATATCTTTGTGTTTGCGCTTGATCCATTGGCTCTCTCTCTACTCTCTCTTTACTTTGTGCCTTGCATTTATTTACATTGCTCATTCATATTTGCTTGGCTTGGTTGTGTGCATCACTTGTTGATAGCACTTGAGTGTAAATTTGCATTAAGTTTTTAAATTCCGCATTTAGTTCATAGATTAGCATTGTCACCTATTCACCCCCCCTCTAGGTGACTTTTCAATTGGTATCAGAGCTAGTGCTCCTGATATTTAGGTTTAACCACCAAGGAGTAAGATCTTGGTTTGCTAATCTTCACTTGCATTTTCATTTGCACTCATACTAGTTTGCACTCATGGCTAGCCCTCCTATGTTTGACCATTTTAGACTTGATGCTTGGAAGGTGGACATGACTAGGCATTTAAAAGACCTAGGACATCTAGTTTATCAAGCCATTACCATAGAATCCCTCCCAAATAGTAGCAAGCATAAGAAGGCCAATGCATTAGCACTTAGAGCACTTAGAGCATCTCTAAATGAATTTCTTTTACCCGTTTTTGATCACTATGATTCGGCTTTTGCAGTTTGGAGCATCTTGACGTCTCCCGAGCTTCCAAGGATAATTAACAAGATGAGGAGATCTAAAAGAGAAAAGTCCGAAGAGCAATGCCTCATGGTCCAAGGGAAGAACTCCCTTGAGGTACAATCGGATTCTCATATTGATGATAGCTCTAGTTCCTATTGTCATGGTTGTTTTGAAGTTCAAACTTTAAATATGGAACTTGCTCAAAAGCTTGAAAATTTGTTGGAAAAACATGATTTGTTGAAAGAGGATAATCTTGTGTTGAAAAATGAATTAAAGGATTTATGCTCTAATTTTAAATTGGTTTTGCAAGAGAAGGAAGAGATTGCAAGTGAATGTGACTCACTTAAATCTCAACTTGAACTTGCTTTAAAGGAAAATGAATTTTTGAAAAATAAAAATGATTGTGATGATGTAGTAAAGCACAATGAGATTTTATCTTCAAAATTGGATTTTACTTTTAAAGAAAATCTTACTTTGAAAAATAATATTGATTCAATTACTAGAGAATTGGATTTGGTTTTGATTAAAAATAAATCTTTGCAAAAAGAGATTGATGTTTGCCATGCTAATGTTGTTTCATGTTCTAGCACACCTATTGCATGCTCCACTTTATCTTCTAACATTGAAAATGATATACTTGTTTTGAAGAAAAGTGTTGATAGTTTGGGCTCCACTTTGAGCCATTGTGCCATGAATCACACACGATTGGAAACCTTGGTTCGCAAGAAAACAAGTTCCAACTTTGCATGCACACCCATCTAGGCATACACATGCTTTTCATGATCACCACCATCATATGTATGCTCACGTGTACACATGTACACATTGTGGTCGAAAAGGCCACCTTGCTAGATTTTGTTATGATCGCATTATCATGAAAATTTAGCAACGAATTATGTTTGGGTGAGAAAAGATATTAATCCCCGTGGACCCAAAAGAAAATGGGTACCAAAAACCACCTCTTTGACTTTTGATGTAGGTGGGAGCTCTCGCGTCACGTGAGGGTATTGGTGCCTTGAGGTGGATGCATTCTAAGCTAAAAGGAGAACCATTTGGATGCTTCACTCTCAAGGAGATTTGGTGGAGGACCACCGTGTTTTGGAGAACTAGAGGTGGAACTTCATTGGTTTTGGTATCATCTCTAACTCCTAATTTTTTATTTGCATACTTTTCATGTTCATCTTTTATAGCATGTCATGTTTTGTTGTTCATTATGCTTGTGCCTTGTTCATTAGATTAATGTTATACATGTTTAGTTCCTTTAGCACCCATGTTTCATTTGGAATCTACATTTAGTGTCTCACCTTGTTTAAACTAACATGTATGCTTTAGATCTAATGTTCATGCATATGCACAATGATCATATGATATTCATGATTCTATGATTTCGTGTTTTAATGATTCATGTGTTGATTAGTATGTCATTGCTATACATGTATTGCAATTTGTAATCACCATTGTTTACATGATTCCATATTTTGTGTTTTCACAAGTGTTTTGATATTATGCATATCTTGATTCTTATAGCATATGAATTTACATAAGGATCATTTTTAGAATAATTGTTAATTTATGACTTGTTTTATGCTTTATGATTTGAATATATGCTTAGATGTTAGTTTTCATGAAAAACTAGGAGTTATACTTGTACATAGAATGGGCCACAAATAAACCTTTATATATGTTTGTGCTTGGATGCCTATTTGTACTCATTAGATGTGCTAGTATAGTCTAGTTTTGATGATTCATGCATTCATACATGTATTCCTCATTTTTGATATGTTTTATGATCATGTGTTTTCTATGATAAAGTGTTTTCACTTCATGTATATGTCTATTTTGCCAAATCTTAAGATATACATGTATGCCCTTGAGTCATTTGCTTTTCATGCAAATCTATATTTTGGACTCAATTGTGTTTAGGGATATGTATGTATACTTTTGCTTTGTCTAAACATACATATACCTTTAAGTATAAATTGACTTTTAATGAAGAGTTTAGATTTCATGTTTTTAGGAGATTTCCTTTAGTAATGAAAATTTAGTTTTCATATGTTTATATTTTAAAGGAATTTCAATTGAGCTTGATTGTCCATTTTCATGATGATATGTTTCTCACAACACTTGTACACTCACCTTATTTTGATGTTTTCTCATGATTTCATTTTCATGAGTACTATTGGTGCCATATAGATTTTGAGTGTTAAGTGATCATGTGATTTTCATGTTTCATGAAAAATATTTTTGTTATTCCTTGCTTGAAGGATTTCGTACTAGTTAACAAGTTTTCCATTTAACTAGTTGCGATATTCCTTTCTTTGGTAGTGATTTTCAAACAAACTATAATTTCAAATCTATTTTGAAAACCCCTACCATCTAAGGGTGGTTGGATGAGAGATCATGTTCATGTATGCTTTATAATGAAAATCATTTTTAAACTTGCACATGATTGGGTGGTAGTGAATATGAGATATACACTTGATCTTATTGTTGTTTCAATTTGTATCATTGAATTCTTTCAATTGGTATCAAATCTTGACATCCTTTTGTATACTCATATATGTTTTATTTTATATATATGTATGCATACACTTTATATAGTATCAATTTCAATTGGTATCTATTTCTTACATACATATATAGATGATTTATTTGTGCTTCAAGATATCACAAATTTTGTTTATGATAAGCTTGATTTTTTTTAATGACCATCATTTTCAATTGATTCAATTTTCAATTGGTATCTTTATACAAGCATTATCATTATCTTGCTTATGCTAAGCTTGAGTTTTAACATTATTTCAATTGACTTAGTTTTCAATTGGTATCTTATTTCTACCTTAAGCATATGTTTAGTTGGTATTTCATAAAGGGGGAGAAAACTCACATTTTAATTTTTCAATTGGTATTTAGTTTACCATTGGTTTTGTTTCCCACTCCATAACTTTATGAGAAAAAAAATGATTTAAGAATGATTATTGATTTTTAATTGGTATCATATGCTTCTAAAGATATATATCTTCAATTGGTATCAAGATGCATTTGTTCACTCAAATTGGTATCAATGTTTTTTCAATTGGTATCATGTGTTTTATTTTCAATATGTTTTAATTTCAATTGGGATCATATTTGTTTTCAATGCCCCTCTTACTTTCAATTGGTAATTGGTAGGCATTTCTTAAATGTTTTTATGATCACTTTCTATTGATATCATAATGCACTTCTTGACACATTTTTTTTTAATTGGTATCATTTTGGTTTCACCCCTTGAAGTAGTTTATTGATTCTTTGATTCATATATTTAGGGGAGAAGAATTCAGATCTATTTTGTTTTTACCCCTTTGTTGATGATTGACAAAAAGGGGGAGAAGAATTTGGAGTTGATATGCATGTGTTTTCAGTTTTATGTTCATTTCATCTCCATTGGTATTGGTATCAAGAGCATTATGAGTTTTGTTTTTATTAGTATCCATTGGTATCAAGAGCATGTTTTGATAATTTAGTTGTTTTGTTTTAATTAGAATCAATAGCATGTTCATTTTATGTCAAGAACCTTGTTATATGCATCTTATTGTTTGTTTATTCCTATGCATGAGTTAAGGGGGAGCTTCTTTGAAGCTTTACTTTAATCCATGCATATATAACTCCATGAGTTTTGTCATCATCAAAAAGGGGGAGATTGTTGGCCCAAAGGCCTTTCACTCTAGTTTTGATGATGATTAACTCATGTAGTTATGTGTACTAATTATCTTGTGATTTTAGTTTCAGTTTATTAATCAAGATATTAGTTGGTGTTTAGCTTCAACAAGATGAATTGGAAGCTTGCACATGTTGATTCAAGAGCCCGCGCATCAAAGATCATTTCATTGCACTTACTCGGTGAATCAAGAGTTTTTGGATCGAGCCGACTTGGAGATTGCGCTCTAGCTTGGAGATTGCGCTCTACAAGAAGACTTAGGTATCCATAGTTTTAGTTTGGATTTAGATCCTAATTGTAAAGATTAGAATAGTATGATAAGCTCAAGTTCACAACACACACCTTTCATGTTTTGATTTTCGGTTTTAGGTTTAACCGATCTTGGTTTTCATGAATAGATTTTTTATCAAAACAAGTTTACATGGTTTATGTATATTAGATTTGTTCTATATACATGCATGCTTCAATTGTTTAGACAAACTTTGTTTGATAATCTATTCCATGTGTTTTATGTTTTGGTATTTACAACAAAACATATTTTTGGACTTAATGACAAAAATCATGATATATATATATGTTTCTTGTATATTGAATTTCTATTCATATACAATATGCTTCAAAGTGTTTAAATATCATATTTTTGTATCATGGATGAGTTTTAGACAATGTGTATTTTCTATTCAAAATACAAAGTTTTAGAAAATACGGTTTTTGGTTTTTGGCAAAATTCCTATGACACAAAAATAGTCAAATTTGTTTGAAATTTGTGTTAGGATTTTTAACACAAGTTTGTATTTCAATATAAAATGATAAAACTATTTTTGTGAAATTTTAGAGATTTTGTGGGATTTATTATAATATTTTTTTCCCCAGATTTCAGACCTGTTTTTGTCTGCCAGGCTTTTCGGTCGACCGGTACGGTCGACCGCAACAAAGAAGCCAGTCGACCGTTCCGGTCGACTGACGTGCACGGATACGTGCACGCAGGCTGACACTGCATCCGGTCGACCGAAGCGGTCGACCGACAGAGAGCTGTTTGCTCTCAGGTATTTTCGGTCGACCGAGGCGGTCGACCGGTAGCCACAACGGGTCAAAATTTGACCGTTGGGCGGTCGACCGTCCCGGTCGACCGGAAGGCTATTTCTGGCTAAATTTCTGTCAACGGCTATTTTCTGAAATTGCCTATAAATACCCCATTTGAGAGAGGTTTTCTCTAAGATTTTTTGTGCGAAATTTTTGCTGATTCTCTGGTGTTTTCAAAGCAATCAAAAGAAGTTTTTGAGCTTGAATTGAACAATCCATTTGGTGTTTTCATTAGGGTTTGGAAAATCAAAGAAAGGGTTTTTGGGAAAGAATTTTGATTGAACTATTCTATCTTGATTTATTGATTTTTCTCAAGGATTTTCTTTGTGATTTCTGACTTCCATTCCTTTGGTTTTCTCCACACTTGAGCAAAAATCTACTATCTATATCTATAGGTTATTTGTGTGGAAGAAGAAGTTGTTTGTGATTGTTGTTGTGACCACCAAGTTGTAACCCAATCTTTTCTTAGCTTTGTGCTTTGGGTTGTATCCCTCTAGTTGAGAGGTGATCCTTGTATTGGTTGGTGATTGGGAGTTTGTTGTATTGGTTTGAAAATTTGCCTCAAGGAGGAGGTTGTGATTGTTGGAGTTTGCCTCAAGGAGGAGGTTGTGTTGGTTGGCTTGGATTTGTGCCTCTGGAGGAGGTTGTAAAGAGAGGAGTTGGGTACTCCTTGTAAAGGGTCCTAGGTGGACGAGCTAGTGGAAATCCTTCGTGTGTCGAAGGCGGGGATGTAGAGCTGGGTGCTCGAACCTCGATAACATATCTTTGTGTTTGCGCTTGATCCATTGGCTCTCTCTCTACTCTCTCTTTACTTTGTGCCTTGCATTTATTTACATTGCTCATTCATATTTGCTTGGCTTGGTTGTGTGCATCACTTGTTGATAGCACTTGAGTGTAAATTTGCATTAAGTTTTTTAAATCCGCATTTAGTTCATAGATTAGCATTGTCACCTATTCACCCCCCCTCTAGGTGACTTTTCACAACCCCCTGCGTGTACTATCATAGTA